>JAJJWW010008348.1:0-234970 GCA_023531295.1 Papaver armeniacum
AACAAGATTTCAGAGTTTGAAGTTTCTGTAGAAATAGAAGAATCGAACATAATAAAAGACGGGTGTTATTTAGTGAAAGATGGGTGTTAATTAGCAACCGACTTTGAGGTAAAAGATGGATGTTATTTAGGGCTTTGGTAAATGGATAGTTGAAGAAGCCCTGTTATGGATCCAGGTCCAACAGACCTCGAGAACCTTTGAGTTTTGGTGCGAGTTTCTCCATTTTTGCTTTGTTTGGTCCAGATTTTTTTTTTTTTTTTTAGAATGAGAATGAAAATTCGCCAAAAAAAAAAAAAAAATCACTTGTCCAATGACGAGAAAAATAAAAAATAAATATAAAAAGCAGAAACACAGAAGCTATGTTGGATACACTCAATGCAGATGGAATCAGAGAGTTTTACAACACAATTGCTTGGCTACAAGTACACTGCTGGGCTAGCTAAGTTGAGGATCAGAAACGACTAACATGGCTGCATCTTTAACAAAGAACCGTTTTTTTGGGGACCAGCCTTTTTTTTGGGGGACCATTATTTTATTTTGGGTAGACATTAGAAGTAATTCTAGGTTACCCCTTATCTAAATATTTATATTAATATCAAAACTACCCTCTGATTATATTTGGTTAATGATTAGTTAGTGTTAATATTAATTAGTTTGATTAGTGAAATGATTTTCAATAAAGATTTGAAATTAAAAAATCAGATTTTTAAAAAAGAAGTAGAATTATTGAGAGAGAAAAGTTAGAGAAGATGAAGAACAAAACCATGGAAAATAAAAAAAAATTTGAGTTCACTAATCTAGACTACTCAAGTTGATGATTCAATTGATGATAGCTCATCTGAATCTACATCTCCTTCCTCTCCTAGAGTATATGTCAATCTTCACAATGATCCGGATATGGATTATTTCTTAGATGGTAAATGTATTCTTCCCCAAAGCCGATCTCAAGATGGTGAAAACGATGGATTTTACCAATCACAACCGGGGGAAGACTATTGGGGTACCCATGTATGCTCTAAACTTAGGTAATGTTGGTTGAATTGGTCCAAATTTTCAAAAAAATGTGAATGTTCGGATTAGATTTTAGGTTGTTCGGTTACCTTGTGTGAAGAACACGTAACCGAACTCATCTCAAAGTGTTGTTCTACACTTTTTCTAAACACGCAGTTACCGAACTCTCCATTAATGGAGGTTTTTGAAGTTCAAGCGGGCATGTAACCGAACTCAGAAATAGGATTATGTAATGTCTTGGCTTGGTTCGAAATGTAACCGAACCTAAGGGTACATTAGTTCTAAGCTAGTTTGCAACCAACAAAATCAAGTTTACGTAAAATAAGATTGCAAATTAATCTTGGTTGGCCCGCAAACTTCATACCAACCCACTACCTAACCGAACTTACGTACAATAAGATTTTATTGCGGTAATGAAAGTTCGGTTAGTTGTCAACTGCTTTGACAAACCGAACTATTATTTCCGGGTTATCACGTTAAAATTATCATGTAACCGAACTTTGGGGTCCATAAGTTCGGTTGGTTCGCAAACTTCATAGCAACCCACTATCTAACCGAACTGTTTGTACCATAAGTAAAAATACCACTTAATGGGCCAAATTGATACTTGAATCATCTTTTGGGTCCTCATCCAAGCCCGCTACCCAAACCCAACCAAGGGGCCAACCGGTCCGCACATGCACGGCCAATGGTCGAACCAGTCAATGGTCAAAGTCGGTCAACATCCGATCAATGATCAAAGTCAGTCACACCCCTAGCTAATTTTCGCCTCCACTATATCGCCAAAAGCCAATTATGCCGCCAAATACCCATCCAACATATCCAAACCCAACTATGCAATACCTAACCCATTACGCACAGCCAAGATCCACCTATCTCACCAATGAAGATCCACTGTCCACCAGCACTCTCCACTAATCCGTCAGCCATTAATCGTGCGCTTACATACATAAATTATGCGAAGACATAAAGGAGCGCTTTTATTAATCAATATAGGACCATAAATGGACAGCTTTATAGTAAATTATTGTGGAAGACATAAAGGAGCAGCTTTTCATGCGTAATTCAATATAGAGCATAAATGGGCGCTACATTGAGAATTCATTATAGTGAACATAAATGGGCAGTTAATGGAATTTATGTTGACATTGGAATTATATTTTTTCATTGTATAACAGGAGAGGAGAAATCAAGGGGGTAGCCAATAGGAGAGAAAAACATACTTTGTAATACAACAGTCAATAAAACATTTCTCCCCAAGGGGATTCATCCGTGGACGTAGGCACACCAGGCCGAACCACGTAAAACCTCACACAATCTTTGTCTCCTTATTTGTTCTTCAATTCATCTCCTAACCCAAAATACATACCAAACTATCCATTCATCGTGTTTCGTGCCCAAAAGTAATTTTGGGTACAAACATTGGCGCCGACTAAGGGGACCACGAGAAAAGAAATTGTGTTTTCCCATTGAGAAAAGTTGTTAAAAATGCTTCAAAGTCGTGTCCGTGAAAAAGCAACAAAGTCCCGAAAGTCATCGTCAAGTAGCTCCGCTTGATCGCAAATCGTCGGTCCAGCTTGATCATAATGTCGCGAGTCCAGCAAATGATCGCAGCTGCCGTCGACCGTATAATCGCACATACTATTACCCAGCTTGATCGCAATCGGCTGCAACCAAGATTCATTGCTTCGTGATTTGCCGTTATTAGTCATGATACCGCCAAAATCGCATCATTACAAAAATCGATGATAGTGTTGCTGAACGCTGCTTTCAAGGCAAAAGATGTAGTGAAATACCATCAAAACTGTTATAGGATGTTCGATCCACAACATGGCCGGATCCAGCTTCGATTTCTATCATCGTCGTCTGTAAACGATCGAAATGGCCGGCAGCTTAGTTAATAACAATTACTATAGCCCAAAGATCGGTTTTAAGCCACCAGAGCCGACTCGCCGCAAAATCACCAAGGTTGCTGCCGGATGTTCGATCCGCAGCGATGTTCAAGTCCAAAGTCCGAAAAAAAATTGCTTCTCAAATAACGCATTATCCAATTGCTCGAGTTTGTTGTATGACAAATCGACATCGTCATGATCGCAAAGTTGTCAAGTTGTCCACATCTCAAGGTGCTTGAATACCCAAGGGAAAACCTCCGTAAAAGGGGGCCACTTAAAGTGCAAGAAAATCATGGTGAAAATTCCATGAGAAATAGAATAAATTCAACAAAATCAAGCAGAAAATTAAAAGAGAAAAGATAACACCACCAACAGCCGCGCAAATTTCAAAACAAAAAGCAACAAGCTCGTGAAAAGCGTGGCGAAAAGTTTCAAAAAAAAAAAAAAAAAAAAAAAAAAAGGCCAAAAAGCTGAACAAAGTTGGCACAAAAAGAGCCAAGAGAATGGCCAAAAGAAAAAAAAAAAAAAAAATAAATAAAAAAAAATTAGCTACGAATAATGTCCCATGGCAAAAGATGCCTCGGACGTTCACCCTCTTCAGGGTTTCGTTCACCCACTTTTACTTTTCACTCACCTACGTCAAAGGTGTCCATCACCCACTTCCATCAACAAGAAAAAGGTTTGATGCTTTGTTACATCAAATTTCGATGTTCGGCGTATGTCAAACGTTGATGCTCATTGGTACATCAAACTTCGATGCTCCGCAATACATCAAAATTATATTATAAGCAATGGTTCGATGCAATGGTGGTACATCAACCTTCGATACGCTGAACACAAGACCGTTGATGCTCCTCGGTACATCAATTTTCGATGCTCTAAAACATCGAAATCAAATTCAAAAAAAAAAAAAAAAAATTCCAAAAAAATAAAAAAAGCTGGCGCCACCATCACGAACACTATGGCCAAAACAGCTGCAACGGGCGATTAGTTTGAGGGTAATCGCCGATTAATCTCCGATTATTTGGAGATTAATTGAAGCTTCTGATTCTATTCGGCGCGTTACAACTTAATTCCGTAGTCCTGATTCAATGCAACGCGGAGCACATTAATCCCGTAGCCCTCGGATTATTCCGCCCAGTTTCTCTTGCCTTGCGGATATCTACACCCCATTAGTGGCTTGGTCTAAAAATTTGTTTCGTTGATATCTTCTTCGTTCTCACGTCCGAATTGATGATTTTTGGCCTGTTTAATCGCATTTCAATATCCTACAACATGAAGGTAAAATTTTACAATTGAGAATAATATTTTTGGGGACAATCACGTCATCAACATGTTAGAGCAAGGCGCCGACCAACCAATTTTGTTTCCTCAAAACTTCTTCTTCGTGCATCCAAATTGAAGATTTTCTACCCGACGCAAGATCGTATGTCAATTACCAAGATCGTGAAGGCAACATTCCAATTTTCTGGGAGAAAGTTAAAATTTTTAGAAATGTAAAATGACAAAGACCGTAAACGGTCACATTCAATCACCACCGAAAATATCGGCAGTCCGGCGCTGATTCGAATCGCCGAAATTCTTTTCCACATAACTATTACGCCGCTGATCAACTATTGTAACCAAGCCATCAAGACCTGTTGGTATGTTGATCGAACAAATCGCAGCCTCTTTTAATTCCTACAAACCATAAGGTCGAATCGTCGTAGTCCGATTTTCCCGAAAACTTTTTCAATACAGGCCCTCTCAACTGATTCAGTCCAGCTTAAGATTATCTGCTGTAATACAACTGATCACAAACGCCAAATACCCTCGTGGCAACCGGTTTTCGATCCAAATTTTGACTTAATTGGTGCATTCCACCCATAGACAAATCAATTACTAAGTCGAGACGAGACGCTAAGGCAACTATACTAATCATCGCCGCTAAAAGCACCGACATAGCCAAAGTTGGCATCCTAATCACTTCGAAAGCGAAGTCGCAAAGAACATTTTCAATAAGGTAAGTATACAATTTACATATTTTTGCATCTTTTCATATATTCATGCATACTTTTGGTAAGACACCTTTAATGTGGCAAGCATCTTCTCAACGAGGGATGCACACATTTCAACCTCCAGACTGAATAGTGGGATTGGCCCCCGCGCGAATTCCGGGATAAGACATCTTCAAAATTCAAAATCCCATGCACAAGCAAAATGCAAAGAAGGCAAAGGCACTTGTGCGAGCATTGAGCAAGATGGCAATCACTATCCATCGGGGGTAGCCGCATATCACTTCAACGTGACTCGACTATCACTGGGGGCGAGATATGCGACACCTCATGGTTTGAAATGACTCTTTGGGGCAAAGTCCAGTAAACACTCTATACGATTAGGGAAAGATACATAGCACCTAAATGCACGCGGAGTTCATTCCAAAATCTAACTTGTGTAATTCGAACTTCTTAATCCTCCAACGAACCGCAGATTAAGAGGGGGCGAGTGCATATACCATAATATTTTTACGCGCATATACCATATATATTTTTACGCGCATATACCATAATATTTTTATATACCATAATATTTTTATAATATTTTTTTTTTTTTAGTAATGTTAAACCGCCATAGTTATATTGATTGAATTATTGCATCTACTCAAAAGCAACCGGCGCACTGATTGACAATCGACGCATGCCTGGCTTGCTCGCGAATTGATACTCGCTTGGACGAACCGATGCAAGCTCGGTGGCACTCATTGACGCAACCGTGTGGGCTTCTAGTTTTTTTATAGCTTTTACACCTATGTTTATCAAACTTTTTAAAAGTCCAGTCCCTCAGCAGCTGCTGCAGTCCAGCTAATTGTTATTGCCGCAGTCCAGCTAATCGTTGTCGCTGCAGTCCAGCTAATCACAACTGATACAGTCTAGCTATGGTCTCATTTCTCGTAGTCCACATTCGAATGCAACCGGCCGTAGAATAACTTTGTTCGTACGTTGTCGCTAGATTCCACTCGATCGCAACTGATGTAGTCCAGACCATGCTCACAGCTCTCGCAGTCTAGTCGAACGCAACTGGCCGCAGAGGAACCTTGTTCGATGTCGCTGCATTCCAAACTAACGCAACTGATGCAGCCCAACTGATGCTCGCTAGCCTCGCAGCTCCAATTCGAACGCAACTGCCGCAGCTGAACTTTGTTCGTTGTCAGCCGCATTCCAACCGATGCACTCAGCCATGCTCATAGCCTCCTGCAGATTCACCGAACGCAACTGGCCGCAAAGAGAACTTTGTTCGTTGTCACTGATTCCACCTGAACGCAACTGATGCAGTCACCTTTGCTCGTAGCTTCCGCAATTCAAACTAACGCAATCGGCCGCAGAGAACTTTGTCCGCTGTCGCCGCATTCCACCTGATCGCAATCGATGCGCTTCAGCTATGCTCGCAGCTCCGGCAGCCCACTCAACGCACTGCCATAGGCTGAACTTTGTTCGTTGTCGCCGATTCCACTCAACGCAACTGATGCAGTCCAGCCTTGCTCATAGCTTCCTGCAGTCCAACCTAACGCAACTGTCAGAGAGGAAATTTGTCCGTTATCGCCGCATTCCACTCGATCGCACTGATGCAGTCAGCTATGCTCGTAGCTCCTGCAACCTAGCTCGAACGCAACTGGCCGCAGAGGAACTTTGTCCGTTGTCGCCAGATTCCACTGATCGCACTGATGCAGCTTCAACTATGCTCATAGCCTCTACAGCCTAGCCGAACGCAATGGCCGCAGAGGAACTTTGTCCGTTGTCGTCGCATTCCAACTGATCGCAATCGATGCGCTCAAACTATGTCATAGCTCTCGCATTCCAATTTATCACAATTGATGCTCGTTGTTTATGCAAACCAATTGACATAAATTAGCCGCAAGCCAACTCCGCTCAATGATGTTTTACTCATCACTCCGCTCAAGTATCACGCCATCAAGGCTCCGACTCTGGGCTCAGATTTTGCATAACAACAATGGTTCATGCTCAACTGCTTTCATGTCGATTCTCCAAACCGAATAGCCTCACTTGGGGGCGTCCCGATTATGATTTCGCAAAAACAAGGGAGTTCGCCAGTCACCACAAGATCAATAATCCGCACTTGGGGGCGTATTTTATCAATGACTTAGAAAACGGAATTTTCTTAACCCCCAACAAGTCGGAGGTTAAGAGGGGGCGATGTTTGTACCATAAGTAAAAATACCACTTAATGGGCCAAATTGATACTTGAATCATCTTTTGGGTCCTCATCCAAGCCCGCTACCCAGCCAACCAAGCAGTCAACTGGCTCGCACAGACCGGTCAATGGTCGAATCGCCAATGGTCAAAGGCCTGGTCAACATCCCGGTCAATGGTCAAAGTCGGGCCACACCCCTAGCTAATTTTCAGTCTCCACTCATATCGCCAGCAAGCCAATTATGCTGCCAGCCAGTCCATCCAGTCATCCAACCAACTATGCAGTCAGCCAACCCATTACGCTGCCAGCCAGCATCCACCTATCCTCGCCACCCAAGATTCACCGTCCATCCGGCCCGAGCCTCCACCAACTCGTCGCCCATTAATCAAAGAACCATAAATGGACAGTTTCATAAAGAAATTATGGTGAAGACATAAAGGAGCAGTTTTCATGCAGAATTCAATATAGGAGCATAAATGGGCAGTTACATTGAGAATTCATTATAGGAACATAAATGGGCAGTTAATGGAATCTATGTTGACATTGGAATTATATTTTTCATTGTATAAATAGGGAGAGGAGAAATCAGTCAAGGGGGTAGCCAATAGGAGAGAAAAACATACTTTGTAATACAACAGTCAATAAACACTACGGGAAAAATAGCGATTAACTACCCCGGAAAACAGTTGTCGTACGATATAAGACGACGTTTATCTATAGGTTGCACAAGGGGGGGGTTGTAGAAAGTCTTCAATTCTTTGCAACTCGTCAATACTAGTCGTAAAAACGGTTGTCGTTCCATTGTATACAACGCTTTTTTCAGTTGTGAATGTCTTTCGAAATTTCCTCTTAATGCCTATCACAACTCATACCGGGTTGTGAAATAACTCATACATTACACTTGTTGGGATTGTAGAAATTTCTTTTGACAACAATTGTTTGAGTTGTATGTTACTTATTTGACAACAATGGTTAGAGTTGTATGTCATCTCATTGACAACTTTTGCTTTAGTTGTATGTCACTTCTTTGACAACTTTGGTTTGAATTGTATGTCACTTATTTGACAACTATGGGAAGAGTTGCATGTCATTTCTTTGACAACTCTAATTCGAGTTGTGGTACATATTCGATTTGAAAAAAATTAAAATTTTGAGAATTTAAATACAAAAATTAAATCAGTAATACTTTGATAACCATGAAAGAAAATCAAATTTTCAATTATAATCACTATTGTTTGCTACTACGTAAGATTATAATCACTATTGCTTGTTACTAAAGAAGACAGCTTTTGTAACTTCGACACTTTGAAAAAATAATCATAACACTTTTGGTTTAGCAAAACCCTTCTAGATATTATTTCTCAGCTTCAAAAATCATCTCAACCCTTGGACTCCTACTGTGGGTGACATTGTGACCGCAAGCTTCAAAGACTAATCCCAAGTATAAGTTTTTTAGCCATACAACCTGAACTGCAGCTGTAAATGTCTCACTGCTTCATTTCTCAATATCAGTACCAATTTCACTTTACCAAAACACATCGTCGCAGCCATTGTGACCACCGCATCCGGAATTGCTCTACAACTTCATCTATGCATCTCCAAAGGCAATCCATTCATTAATATCTGAGCTCCAATTTCATGTTAACTCAATCACCAGCTTAAGCTCAAAGTTACAACCCTAGCCTGCAATCATCACAAGCTTTCAATAGCAATATCAGACCCCTTGCAATCTTCGTCAAGCTCACCGCAACGCACCTGCAGTTTCATTGCAACCAAATAACGAGCATCTGCCTTGGCGAAATTCATTCTTCAGCACCGCCAGAACCTACCCGCAAACCAACTCTTCAAGGCCATCACCGCTCAAAACCACCGCAACTTGGATTCAACTCAATCATTTCTTCCTTGTAGTAAGTGAAGCGTAAGGATCAATAGGACATGTATAGACAATTTACAATAATCAATATAATATCTCAATAAACTTGAAATGACTTCTATGTAAAAACAAAAATACTACTTGCCAAAAAGAAACCCATATAAACTTGATAAGTGATATAATTCAAAACCCTCCTATTCGGGGTCGTGAACTCGTATTGGGTCAGCACCCAAGTTTCCTAATTCATTCACGACTCTAAAACACACTCAAATCTTGCCAACATAAGAAGTTTTTATTTCCAAGCTTTTCCTAATTCACATGAAAAACTACTTCCTAGTCAGTCTTCCATACATAAGTTCTCCAAAGATTTGGCGCTAAATCCACGTAAGTCTTTCTCGAGACAGTCTTGAGTGGTACTTAAAGGTCAAGGTTATCGAACCTTGTTATAACATCCAAGGAAATCTAGCTGTGGTGGTAACTTGATTGCTCGAATACATAAAAATGGAAATTATTAAGGTTTCTGTACCAAAAATAACAACACAAACTCAATCAAACAGATTACGTTGATTTATGGAAAAAATATCACCCCATTGATCAAAATTAGTTCATACCCTTGAAATCTTCCAGCAAGAATCCACCAATGTCCTGAATTGAACATTAAAACATTTACTCCTTTACAAGCTTCAACATTACTGAATATATCATCTAATTTCGCTTCCCTTGTCCGGCAGATATTGACCAAATACGAAGCCTAATAGAATAACAATGTCACTTTATAATCCTATAAAGCACAAAATTAAGTAACAATTAGAGTTAAAACATTCTCATGATAAACATAGTTAAGTATGCATTCTCATGATAACATCTCGATTTATTCATCACCTTCAAGACCATGCCACCCTTCAAGGTTCAACATCCACATTCAAAGACAATACTCATAAGTCTAACGTGAAAGCTCTTCAACCAAACTAGTTGCACGTCAAAAAGGGAGAAAAAGCTATAACATTGGGTAGTCTACAGAAGCATGAATGTGCTGAATATCATTAGAGAAATTAACAGTTCAAGACCTACTACTGTGATATCAATAGATCCCTGGAATACAAGAGATGCCTTTGTTATCATGGTTTTATCTACAAAGAGGTCCATCGACATTGATAAAACCTACAAAAAACAGCACAAAGAGTAAAGAACAAAGTAGCAGTAGTAGTAAGTATGTAAATAGATAGTAGTTCTTACATTTCGATTCTCACAAATTCAGTGTCTTCTCCTTTTAATCTAATTTCAAAAGTTTCAGATCCATGTTTGCTCAAATTAAGCATCAACCCTAGACAGATGAAGAATGAAGAAGAAACAATCATAATCAGTTTAAGAAACAAAACAATAAATCACCCAAACTCAAGGGTAATAAGTCATTTCCAAGGGAATCAAAATTGAAAAGTAAGAAAAAAATCAGATCAAAGACAAGCGATCGACCCATAGATTCTTCCTTGTAATTCATGGAAAAGCTTGACATCGGTAATTACCCATCTCTCTTCTTTCCTTTCATCAACGAAGTCACCACCACCTTCACCGATTCTCGTCAAAAACGTTTAGTTCACCCGAAATTTAGAGAGAAATATGGTTGCGGCTTTGTTAGGAAGAGAATAATCGAATTAGACTTGAGGTTGAATTGCTTGGGGTTTGAAGAACAGGATAGAAGAAATTCGAGTTCCCAAATGAATAAGAAGTGGGTTTGTCTGCTAAGGGTTAGTATCGGATTTAGGTTTTGATGATTGTGATGTTGAATCGAGTACCGTATGAGGAAATTGGTTCACTGATAGTGTTGATGCTGTGATGAGCTTGGGAAATCATCGAGAATTGTTCAAAGTGTCCGAGTTGAATTGAATCGCTAAAAGAACAAAATAGAAGAACGGGTTTGAGGTAGAAACTTATTCATGGGTGGATTTCGGTTTATAAAGACCCGATGTTGCTGGTGTTTGCACTCAAATCCAAATTCATCCACCACCCAACATTCCCGATCCGATGTAACTCCGAAATCCGCGTACAACCCATCCCTCAATGATTTATTTTTTTCTTCAGAGATTTTGATTTTGAAATCTAGGGTTTGTTTTTTTCATTTCAACATTGAGATATGGGGTTTTTACTTTTGTTTTGAAATCTACAACTTCCGTAAGTGTTTTACATAGAAATTGAGAGCGAGGACGAGATATGGTTGTAGTTAGAAATTTTTGGGTTAGGTTTTCTTCTTTTAGAGGCTAAGACGAGAGAAAGAGTAAGGAAGAAACAACATAGAAAACTAAGGGAACCGAGAGAAAAAAATTGATCATTTTGTAGAAAGGAAATTGGACGTAAAGATTTGATTTAAAAGCATTCATACGGATTATGAAAATCTATGGATCTCAGTAAAGATTTGATTTAAGACTGTCATACTGATCAAGGAAGTGTGTTTTCTTTGTGCTTTCTCTTTGTGTTAATATGAACTCATGTTTTCGGTTTAATTATCAACCTTCGACATGAAAAAAAAATCCAAAAAAATATTAATAAATTTAGGACATTGTTATCGACATTATGATATAAAAATCCAAAAAATGTATAAGAATGAATCGGGAAAATGAAAAATGAATTCGATAATTGGTGTGTTTATTTGTGCTTTTCTTTGTGTTTTTGTGCTTTCTCTTTGTGCTTTCGGTTTGAATTTTGACTAGTCGCATAGGTCATGAAGTAATTTTGACAAGTCATACAAGTCATGAAGTAGCTTTAGTTCACACTAGTAAACTCGGGTTATAAGATTACTAGAGATGGACCACGAAATTCAAGATGGTTACGACTTCAAACTTAGCATGATACATCATCGAAATCGATAAATATGAAGATCAGTGTTGATTCGAACTTCAAATGTGGTATAACGACATACAAATTATGAACTTAGAAGCTTCGGGGGGGTTTTGACTTCAAACTTAGCATGATACATCATCGAAATCGATAAATATGAAGATCGTTGTTGATTCGAACTTCAAATGTGGTATAACTACGACTTCAAACTTAGCATGATACATCATCGAAAATCGATAAATATGAAGATCAGTGTTGATTCGAACTTCAAATGTGGTATAACGGCTGACTTCAAACTTAGTAGGATACATAATTGAAATTGATAAATATGAAGCTCTGTGTCGATTCGAACTTCAAATATGGTATAACAAAGATACAAACTCGAACCAAGAAGCTCCTGGAGAGTTCGACTTCAAACTTAGCAGTAAGATTGGGACTACTATAAGCTCGGGAATTTCGCAAAGAACGATGAATCCATCCATTTACTGCAAGATTCCTTCAAACATTCCCCGAAACCTTAAACAAACCATATTCGGCATAATGTACGCATACCCCGGCTCCGAGATCGAAATCGGCCGTGATTGGACTACTCTAAGTCCGAAACTTCAGTGAAGAACGATGAATATATCCATTTACATGTAAGATTCCTTTGAAATATTCTCCAAAACCTTAAACCAACCCTATTCTGGCATATTGTACGCATTAACTGGCTCCGAGATCGAAACCTGGCCGTGATTGGACTACTCTAAGTCCGAAACTTCGTAAGAACGATGAATACATCCATTTACATGTAAGATTCCTTCAGAATATTCTCCAAAACCTTAAACCAACCCTATTCTGGCATATTGTATGCGTACCTTGGCTCCGAGATCGAAACCTGGTCGAAAGTGGACTACTATAATTCGTAAACTTGGTAAGAATGATGAATCCATCCATTTACAGGTAAGATTCCTTCGAAATATTCCCTGAAACCTTAAACAAACCATATTCTGGCATATTGTACGCATATCCTGGCTCCGAGATCGAAACCTGGCCGTGATTGGACTACTCTAAGTCCGAAACCGTAAGAACGATGAATACATCCATTTACTGCAAGATTCCTTCGAAATGTTCCCTAAACCTTAAACAAACCATATTCTGCATATTGTACGATACTCGGCTTCGAGATCGAAACTGCCGTGATTGGACTACTTAAGTCCGAAACTGAAGAACGATGAATCTATCCATTTACATGTAAGATTCCTTCTAATATTCTCCAAAACCTTAAACCAACCCTATTCGGTATATTGTATGCGTACATTGGCCCGAGATCGAAACCTGGTCGAAAGTGGACTACTATAATTCGAAACTTGCAAGAATGATGAATCCATCCATTTGCTGTAATATTCCTTCGAAATATTCCCCGAAACCTTAAACAAACCATATTACGGCATATTGTACGCATATCCCGGCTCCGAGATCGAAACCTGCCGTGATTGGACTACTCTAAGTCCGAAACTTCGTAAGAACGATGAATACATCCATTTACAAAAAGATTCCTTCAAATATTCCCTAAACCTTAAACAAACCATATTCTGGCATATTGTACGCATACCCTGGCTTCGAGATCGAAACCTGGCCGTGATTGGACTACTCTAAGTCCGAAACTTCGTAAGAACGATGAATCTATCCATTTACATGTAAGATTCCTTCAGAATATTCTCCAAAACCTTAAACCAACCCTATTCTGGCATATTGTATGCGTACAATGGCTCCGAGATCGAAACCTGGCTGTGATTGGACTACTCTAAGTCAGAAACTTCGTAAGAATGATGAATCCATCCATTTACAGGTAAGATTCCTTTGAAATATTCCCCGAAACATTAAACAAACCCTATTCTGGCATATTGTATGCATACCTTGGCTCCGAGATCGAAACCTGGTCGAAAGTGGACTACTCTAAGTCTGAAACTTGTAAGAAAGATGAATCCATCCATTTACAGTAAGATTCCTTCTAATATTCCCCAAACCTTAAACAAACCCTATTCTGGCATATTGTATGCATACCTTGGCTCCGAGATCGAAACCTGGTCGTGAGTAGACTACTCTAAGTCGGAAACTTCGTAAGAACGATGAATATATCCATTTACATGGGAATATTCTCAGAAACCTTCAACACCCACGAATTCATCAACTTCGAGAAAGAAACCGGCTTCGAGATCAAACCTGCCATGAGCGGACTAATATAAGTCCAAAAGTTCGCAAAGACGATCAATCCAACCATTTACGGTAAGATTCCATGGGAATATTCTAAACCTTAAACACACACAAATTGGGTCAACTTTGAGAAAAAAACGGCTCCGGATCGAAACGTGGCCAAGGAGCGACTACTATAAGTCCAAAGTTTGCAAAGAGGAGTGAATCCAACTATTTACGGGTAAGATTGCATGGGAATATTCTCATAAACCTTAAACACATACAAATTCGTCAACTTCGAAAAAACTTGCACCGGGACCAAAACTTGGCCATGAGCGGACTACTATAAGTCCGAAAGTTCGGAAGACGTATTTGAATCCACCCATTTACTGGGTAAGATTCCATGGGAATATTCTTAGCGTAAGTGAATAAAATTTAGCGTAATGAGAAAAATTTAGCATAAGTGTTTATACCTCAACGACAACTCTTATAAAGGTTGTCAATAGCGATGAAAAGAAAATTTAGCGTAAGTGAGAAAAATTTAGCGTAGTGAGAAGTTTTTTGCGTATGAATAAAATTTAGCGAGAAGGGATTTTTTTGCATAAGTGAGAAAAATTTAGCAGAAGTGTTTATACCTTACGACGACTCTTAAGGGGGTTGTAGAAGGTCTATTTATCCTTTTTCTTCTTATCTTTTCCATCTCTCATCATAACCATCCATTTACATCATAACCGTCCATTTATTTCTTTTCCTTGACATGTTTTTTCCTTATCACTTTTTTATAAAAGTAAATGTAAAATATAAGCAGACATGCATGTAAATGTGGAAGGGTGGTTGAAATCTAAGTCTTAGACATTAAGAGGTTCAGTTCGATTCACCTTAGCCTCATCTTTTTCAAAGTCAATTTATCATTTTACAACTCTTGTAAAGGTTGTGAATGTTGATTAAAAGAAAAGCACAAATCTACTAGTATTGTGAACTGGCAGGATGGTTGATGTCTTCTACTAACACCTAGTAAGCTTGGGCCTCGCCTCTACAAGAACATTTTTCAAATTTTTTTCTTATCTTCAACGACTATTATTAGTGTTGTTTTAAAACCATTCACTACCTTTTAGGATATGAGTTGTAAATTCTAAAGGTGGTCACTTCTCTCGCAACCCTTTTTCACACAACAAGTTGTGGTTTCGATTTCGTCACTACTCTTAGGAACTCGTTGGTCCTAAGAGTTGGACATATTTTACTTTGACAACGCTTTTGTTGGAAAAAAGTTGTAAAACATACTACATTTTACAACTTTTAATTTACGAGTTGTCAATCTACAGTTGTAGATTACTAATTTTCCCGTAGTGAAAACATTTCTCCCCAAGGGGATTCATCCGTGGACATAGGCACACCAGGCCGAACCACGTAAAACCTGCGTCAATCTTTGTCTCCTTATTTGTTCTTCAATTCATCTCCTAACCCAAAATACATACCAAACTATCCATTCATCGTGTTTCGTGCCCAAAAGTAATTTTGGGTACAAACACGAACGTATGTACAATAAAATTTTGATTTAGTCACGTAAAGTTCTAAGTTAGTTGTCAACTTGCTTGACTAACCAACTCCGGAGTTCGCCTTCCGATAAAATTATCATGTAACCGAACTTATTTTCGATTGCAATTGATGTTGTTGCATTTCTTGTAGATTGAAAGTGAACCTATACCAATGGATAATCAACCTTCTCTAGGTTGGGGTGTCGTTTGAAGATACATCTAATCACTATGTCAATGATTTGGTTTTTGATAAAACTATTGATGCGAAGAATTGGGCTAGAGACCATGCCAAGAAAGCCATGTGCGTATTAGTTTTGAAATGGAAAAGAAAGCCAAACTCGTTTTGAAATGGTTTGTGAGAGAATTGGAGATCCCAATGTTAGTCACAAGAAGAAGGGTTATGTGTATAAAGGAAAGACGGACGAGGAAGAACACAAGCGTGCTCAAACAAAATTAAATGTCCGTTCAAGCTAGTATTTAGTAAGTGCAAAAAAAGAATGGATGGGTTCTATCTATGGATAAGGTGGTAGGTCATAATAACCACCCTCGTCCGGATGATCTTGAAGGACATGCAATGGCCGCAAGGCTCACTCCTCTTGAAATGGAGAAAATAGCTAAATTTAGGAGAATGGGAATTACACCACTTAACATGCTTCGCTTATTAAAGGATGATAACAAGGATAATGTATCATCTTTGATGACCATTTACAATGCAATTGAGACAATTAAAAGGAATGAATGGAAGGATAGAAAAGTGATGCAACAATTATTTTTTTGCGCTAAAGAGAAAGGCTACGCGGTTCAAAAGAAGGTAGGTCCGGAAGATGAAATAACGCATCTCTTCATTGCACATCCGAAGAGTGTTCAATTGGCTCAATCCTTCCATCAAGTTCTTATAATGGATTGCACTTACAAGACTAACAAATACGAGATGCCATTGTTGAACATTGTTGGTCGTACCTCGACGAAGTCACCGTTTACCGTTGCTTTTTGTTTTCTAGAAGATAAGCAAGAACCAAGTTACACTTGGGCGCTACAACAAGTGAAGGCCATATACCGAGATGATGATATCCCCGCGGTTATAGTGACGGACAACGATGTAGCATTAATGAACGCAATAGAGAGAGTCTTCCCATTAGCACATAATATGCTTTGTACGTTCCATATATGGTGTAATGTGATGAATAGGTGCAAGCCTCAAATTTGTCCACCAAAGAGGAAAGCATTTGAAGAGATTAGTAAGCTACCGGAAGATGAACAAGCGGATGCAAAAGAGGAATTCCATATCCAATACACTATAAATCACGCTAAATGGGTTGCTTTCTCTGGTGAATGGGAGTCATTGACCTGGTCTCTCACCGAAGAAGAGTATAATCTAAATCTTGCGGCATTTATCGAACATTGGTCTAGCCCCGAATATCCCGAGGATACTGTAACGTATGTGGTTAAGCAATGGTTGGAACCGCACAAAGAGCGCTTCGTTTATGCATTTACCAACCACCATAAACACTTTGGGAATCAAGCGACAAGTTTGGTAGAATCGGCTCACCACCGGTTGAAGAAAAATCTTTTTGGATATGTCGATAATTTTGTGATTGTGTTTAACGCAATGGAGAATTACTTCAACCGCGAAATTGATAGAATTAAAGAGAAGTTCCAAAAAAGCCGCATCATGAAGTACAAAAAGATTGTAGACAAAGGTGGTAACATCAAGAATATGGCGGACCTTCGGTTGTTCAAGGGACTCCATTATAATGTTTCACGTGCTTGCATTAAGATGTTAATGGTAGAGGTGAATTTGATTGACATATGGGGAACCAAGACGGACGAGGTGTGTGTTTACAACATGATGAATTCTATGGGACTCCCTTGTTGCCATATGATAGTTAAGTATGAACATGGCATAATCCCTCTAAGCGATATAGATCCATATTGGCAACAATTAAGTTTTATCCCTCCTCCAAAGGGCGATGTCGAAGAAGAGTTTGGTGACAATGAGATGGGAAGAATCGTTATCGATATGTACCGGAACATGAACAAACTCGAAAAGCAAATCTTTTGGGATGACATTGATAGGTGTAGAATACACCGTATTTACTATCTAGTAGTTACGCTTTCTTTGCTATTTTTCTTGTGAATTATGCACTTTACGTGTGTTTTTGAGTTGTTAGGTACTCTGGAGTCGCACGGAGGAAAAGAAGGAGAAATTACCCAATTTGAGCAAAAAGGGCGAAATTGTCATCTCACGGGCGAATGATATGGAGGTGAGCCCAGGTTAAGGGCAACTCTATTAGAAGGAGTGTTAAATAACAGCCAGCAAATGTTAAGGGGTTACCAGCTGGGTACCCCTTATCTGCTTTACCTGAGTGGTTATATCCACTTACATCTCTTACAACAAAAACTGAAAATCGAGAAATGTTTTCTCTAACATTTATTCACTTCTCTACCTGAAATGGAGTTTGGATCGAGAGAGGAGAGAAATACTTGAAGCTTGCTGATGAACTCCGAGAAGGGGTTTTTATTCGTGGCTCAAATGGAAGCAAGAGATGATGTTGCCCTGAATATGGAGATGATGATTTTGGTGATTGAAATAACAGTGAAGAAATTAAGGGTTCGATTCGAGATTCCACGAAGAAATCTGAAGCAGCTAGGATGAGAATGGAATTGATTCAGGTTCAATGTGATGATGCTCGGGAGAATAGAGTTTGTGAAATGATTAGAGGTAGTAACTCAAATCGGAGTTTTGAATCAGTATGAGTTGATGTCGTCAATGGAGGAAAGAGATCTGAGTCTCAGTGGTGCAAGGAAGGAATTAAATGATTGGGTTTTGTTTGAACTGTAATCTGATGCCGAGAAAGATGATGAGATGGAGATTGAGGTTAGGGTCTTGAACTTGATGTTGAAACTGGAACTCGAATTGCAGTGAGATACAGCCGATGTTGGAGTAGTTTGTGAGGCAATCAATGATTCTAGAGCAGGAGCTGTTGATACTGATGAAGAATTAGAAAGAATTGGAGCTAGGGTTTGAATTAGTACCCTGGGTTTTATTTGATGGAAACAGATTCTGCATCGACTTGAAATGCGGGATGAGATGTTTGCTGAGTTAGAATGGAGTTTCTTGTGCTACTATGAGGTTGTTAATGCAGAGATGAGATGGCACAGGAAAGGATTAAGCATAATGATGCTGTGGTTGCAATGAAAGCTGGCAGAACAATAGATGTTGCTTCTATTGGTGGTGGCCTGAGCTGGTATTCAAGTAGTAGCTGGGATTGAAGCTGTAGAGTGACTGGTGCAGGTGGTGTTGCTGCCAAGGAAGGCAGTGCAATGGCTGGAGCTCAAGGCAGGGAATGGATTGTTTGCAGGATGGAGATTGAACTATGAGCTGGGCTGAGCTTGAGCTCATATTGCAGGGTGATATTCTTGAGTCTCAAATGCAGCTGAAGTTCGAGTGTCGCTATCGAGAATTGCTGATTCTGTGGCTCAGTCAAGAAGGTCGGAGCAAGCAATGTTTCGTTTGTTGTTGAACTGGAGAAGGTGGTAGCCGCCGGGGGGTTGATGATGCTGATGGAGGTAGTGAGCACTTGGAGTTGGTTATGTTGCAGGTGGCTTGAACCTGGTGGAATCGGAGTGGTGCTGAAGAGTTATTATGTGGAGCTGAAAAGCTGTGATTTGCAGTGGTGTTTTGCTGTAACAGAGTGATGGCAAGGGAATGTGTGGTTGCTTATTTAGTGGAGTTGGCTTGTGGTTCTGGTGACAGTTGCAGTCAAGGCAATGGAGCTGTTAATAAGCAGCTGAGTTAGAGCTCAAAGAAGTGAGTATTGGAGCGGACAGCGAGAATTGAGCTGAGCTGCGGTTGTGCAATGGCAGGATGCAGTTGGTTGTAGAGTTATTTCAGTGAGATGGATTGAGGTTGTGGGATTAAGTTTAAATGGTGGACAAGAAGGTGGAGCTGTGACTGCATTTGGCTGAGCAAGGCAAGGAGATGGCAGAGCCGCCGAGAGTTCGAAGTTGCGCCTACTTGGATGAAGCGCCATCATGGTGCATGACTGGGTTACTTCCTGTGCAATAGAAACAGCTCAGGCTATTGCCAAGACTAGTCAGCTGCTGACTAGAAATGACTCAGCTGAGTTGCCATTCAGCCTCTGACAGAGTTGACTCGGTATGACCCGGTTTGACTCAGTAAGTTGACTGAGTTGACCTAGCCGAGTTGACCGGTGACCGGGCAGACTTTGCCGGTCACCTGAACTACTTTCCGGCGATCTTTCCGGTGGGATTCCGGCCACAATCCCATTTTTCCGGCGACGTATTTTTGGACATATTTTCTACATGGGTATTTCTCACACACGGGCTTGGTGGACAACTTGGAGATGGGTTTTGAGAAGACCTAATATTGGAAGGAGTATCCTTGGTGGAATTGAAGAAACATATAAATAGAAAAGTCTTTCTCAAACCTAGATATATCTCCATTAGGGAGAACTCATACTTTGTTCTAGGGTTTTACAACATGAAGTATTTTCTCTTTCTTCTTGTGATGAACTCCTTGAATATGAGTACCTAAGTTTATTATTGGTTATGGAATAGTTGGATTTCACATAATATGATTCTTTGATTCAATATATTAGTTTTGTCTCATAATTATCGTTTGCAATTCTCTGGAAATATTGTTTTATGATTGATTGATTGTTTTGTCAAGTTGCAAATTCGTAGAACTTCTAATCACATCTATTGCTAGTTTAGGGTTTATTATACGCAAAAGTGATATTCCTTGGATACAAGTAGCATAATATGATTATAGTTTGTAGTGATATATTCTTATGATCATATGTGAATCGTAACCTTTGTTAAATTGAATTAGTGCGCTTTCCACGTTCAATTGCTTTGATTGGCCTGATTTCATAGAACTTAACGCATCTAGGGAATTAAACTTGATTAGTGCTTTTACACGTTAGGTTGTTCCTTTAGGTAGAATTCATATTCGCATCTTTTAATGTGTTTGTTGATGACATGAGGAGGTTTGCGGGATATTCTTGCGATCAAGGTATTCCAGGGTCTTTGATAAAAGTTGAGATTAAATATCAATTCTAGTTATTGTGAAAAGCATGTTAGTGAATGAAAACGAAATCCTTAACCAATATCTCTTCTATCTTATTTGTTTGCTTATTTGTTTATTTGCTTTTATTTAGTTTATTATAATCAGAAAATCCACCCGGTGTTTTATATAGGAAACCATAACAATTTGACAACCTAGACCTCTCTGTGGGATCGATCCTTTCTTGCCCTTGCTATATTTATATTTTGAGTAGTAAGAAAGTGTAATTATATTTGTGTCGCCTACGACAGCGATCAAATTTTGGCGCCGTTGCCGGGGAGGCAACGGTTGTTAATTGTTTTTGGGTTCTTATTTTTGCTTTTAGTTTTGTTTTAATTTTTCTTATTCTTTGGTTCTTAACCGAGTTTTGAGAATCTCGTTTCAGGTACCAATTTCTATGGACGGAGCATATTGGAGCAATCAATACGGCTTTCAACCTCAACAACATGAAAACTATCACCCTTATGGGGAATACAATCAAAACCAATCCTTTGGTTATGGTCAATATTCCA
Organism: Papaver armeniacum; assembly: GCA_023531295.1. Taxonomy (NCBI): domain Eukaryota; kingdom Viridiplantae; phylum Streptophyta; class Magnoliopsida; order Ranunculales; family Papaveraceae; genus Papaver; species Papaver armeniacum. The sequence continues at coordinate 21,108 of JAJJWW010008348.1, forward strand.
CGTACCCTTTTAGTTGTTCTCATACATTCCAACCCTCTTACGGTGGGTATGTAAGTGAGCAACCACAAGGAGGGGAGACTAGTTGTACTCCTATGAATATTTCTTCTAGTTTGGTAGATGAAATGCAACAATTTATGGTCAGCATGGAGTCAATTTGTGGACAACCAAGCGTGGAACCAATTTCATCGACCGAATGTGCTTATAGTATGTTTGGCCCAATTTCTGATCGTAGTTATGATCATTCACCCATTCAAAGGGAATATAATTGGCCTAACAATACGGAAGTAAGTAATTCTACTTTTTCTTTGTCGAATGAGCTTTACAAACAAATGGAACAATATATTCAGAATTTGGATGGAACACTCCAAGAGCTTCAAAAAGGTGTTTCCACTTTAAGACAAGGCATTGATGAGTACAAGGAGGAAATGAATAGTTATGTTGAAAAAGGCGAACCTTTGGGGACTTTTGTTGATATTTGTGTAGTTAACTCAACTCTTGATCGTAATAATGATCATTCACCTATTCAAAAGGATGAGTTAGAGATTAGCAACACTAAATTCAACGAGGAACAATCTTATGTTGACTATGATAGTGATGATTATTATGAAAATACATTGCCTAAACCAATTCATGGTGACATCCCCGAGGAGTTTACAATGGAGTCTTTTTGCGATCAAGGTGAAGACGAAGAGGAATGTGATGACACTAGTGTAGATTACTCGAGCATTGATCTTTATAATGATCAAGAACCTATTCAAAAGGTAGAGCTTGAGGATGATGCAATGAGTGTTCTAAAGAAATTCCTTATGGACAATATTGCATCCGCAAAAGAGTATGTGCCTTACAACAAAAAGGAGGAATATGTTGAGAATGAGACCGTTATGACCAATATTGTGGAAGACCCAATTGAGCTTGCAAATAATTGTAATGATGATGTTTATGTCGAGACTTTGGTTAAGGCAGAAACGGACGAAGAATGGTTGCAAGGTTTGATAGAGGACCATGATACACAAGAGGTGAATAATTCACTTGAGTTTTTCAAGGATGAAGAGGTTTCCGTAATACAAGAGATTGTGAAAGGTTTATCTAACCCTTTGCCTATTATTTCTTCTCCTTTACCTCTTATTGGTTTGAATGTATGTGCTTCGAGAATATTGTTGAATGACTTTGTTTCTCGTTTTCCGCCATTAGAGATACTTGATTCTCATACTATGCAGGTTATGGAACCAGAAACCGTGGAAGTACCCTACTCTTATATTCTTTATACACTTCCAAGTTTGGACAAGAATAAGTGTGGGGGAAGCTTTTATCGGTTCATAGCTTCACTTTTGCTTTATTATACTAATATTTGTGTGAAGTTAGTGTTTGAAAAACAGTTCTATGGAAGGATCCTCAACTTTTCCGATTATTGGTGTATGGGGAATGAATCTTACAAGAAGCTAAGTCGGGCTGACGACTTTAAAACAAGCGCTAAGTGGGAGGCAACCCACCGGTTTTGTATCTTTACCTTTTATCTTTTTATTTTTATGCATTTGCTTTTATCTTTATTTTCTTGTTTTTGCATATCATTTGCGGAATTTCCCACCTTGAACCTTCTTTGGACAATTCAATTTTACATTGAGGACAATGTAAAGTTTAAGTGTGGGGGAGCATTTATATGTTTTAGTTTGTTTTATACATATAAAAAAAAATGATGAGAAAAATAGAAAAACCAAGAAAAAATTGTGCTTTTTGAACTCCGAAATCTAGAAACTTGTGTCTTTAGGATGACACCATTAGTGGATGGAACCATTTTGAATGCAGGAGTTGAGGAACCAATTAACTAAAAGGGAAGAAGATAGCTCAGAAATCACAAATTAACATGATAGTTGTTACCATATCTCGGAATATCACCATATCGCATTCTATTTTTATTTTTTTCACATTTATCTATTGTTCTCTAAGTGCTTTGGTGGGTCACTAAACATCGACGTGTTATTACCGCTAGGATGAAATAGAGTGGTTGAGTTACTAAAAAAAAAAAAAAAAAAAAAAAAAAATTTGAAAAAGAAAAGAAAAGAAAAAAAAAAAGACCGACCAATTAGACCAAAACGGAATAAAGAAAGACACTTGGGAATAGCAGTATGTGTGAAACGTAGTCCCTCTCTCCGTCGCCTAAACAAGCGTGGAATGCAGGATCCAAGGCAACTATCATGTACTTGCTGACAAGAAGCATGCGCTTGGATCCAAAAGATCTAATCATGCCGTCTAAAAAAAAAAAAAAAAAAAAAAATTGGATCCAGTTTGATCCAATCATATAAGAAAAGAAAAAAGAAAAGAAAGTTTTATATTGGTTGAATAAAGTCACTTTTGGTTCCCTTGTATATGCCAGTGAGTTGATGTAGGATTCAAACCAAGTAGCTCAATCCAATAGGATTAGGTTCATCTTAGCAGTGACCTTCAGACAGATATGGGAAACATCGAACACTTGTGAATATTCGCCAACATCTACATCTTTATCCATCTTCTTAATCTTTTCATTGTGATTGTGGTTTGTTAGTTTCCGAGTATTGTGGCTTGTTCGACTATCTAATTAGAGTTTATTTACTAATATATGAATTGAATTTGCAAGGTACCTCCTCCTGTAGTCATTTTGGATACATTCATTGATTTGTCACAAATAGACGGAGTTTGAAATATAGGTTTTGTAGGTATATCTCTTGTAAACCTTCACGAGACTATAACTCATCCACTAGGGACACCTAGGGGTTTAAAGGCTTGTTATTTATGCTAAAAGTGACCGTAGCCTCGACGACACGGAGTTGTTGTATTTTATTGTTTTGTTTGATTTGCTCGAGGACTAGCAAAGTCTAAGTGTGGGGGAATCTGATAGGTGTAGAATACACCGTATTTACTATCTAGTAGTTACGCTTTCTTTGCTATTTTTCTTGTGAATTATGCACTTTACGTGTGTTTTTGAGTTGTTAGGTACTCTGGAGTCGCACGGAGGAAAAGAAGGAGAAATTACCCAATTTGAGCAAAAGGGCGAAATTGTCATCTCACAGGCGAATGATATATGGAGCTGAGCCCAGGTTAAGGGGCAACTCTATTAGAAGGAGTGTTAAATAACAGCCAGCAAATGTTAAGGGGTTACCAGCTGGGTACCCCTTATCTGCTTTACCTGAGTGGTTATATCCACTTACATCTCTTACAACAAAAACTGAAAATCGAGAAATGTTTTCTCTAACATTTATTCACTTCTCTACCTGAAATGGAGTTTGGATCGAGAGAGGAGAGAAATACTTGAAGCTTGCTGATGAACTCTGAGAAGGGGTTTTTATTCGTGGCTCAAATGGAAGCAAGAGATGATGTTGCCCTGAATATGGAGATGATGATTTTGGTGATTGAAATAACAGTGAAGAAATTAAGGGTTCGATTCGAGATTCCATGAAGAAATCTGAAGCAGCTAGGATGAGAATGGAATTGATTCAGGTTCAATGTGATGATGCTCAGGGAGAATAGAGTTTGTGAAATGATTAGAGGTAGTAACTCAAATCAGGTTTTGAATCTGTATGAGTTGATGCTGTCAATGGAGGAAAGAGATCTGAGTTTTCAGTGGTGCAAGGAAGGAATTAAATGATTGGGTTTTGTTTGAACTGTAATCTGATGCCGAGAAAGATGATGAGATGGAGATTGAGGTTAGGGTCTTGAACTTGATGTTGAAACTGGAACTCGAATTGCAGTGAGATACAGCCGCTGTTGGAGTAGTTTGTGAGGCAATCAATGATTCTAGAGCAGGAGCTGTTGATACTGATGAAGAATTAGAAAGAATTGGAGCTAGGGTTTGAATTAGTACCCTGGGTTTTATTTGATGGAAACAGTTCTGTACTGACTTGAAATGCAGGATGAGATGTTTGCTGAGTTAGAATGGAGTTTCCTGTGCTACTATGAGGTTGTTAATGCGAGAGATGAGATGGCACAGAAAGGATTAAGCATAATGATCTTTGTGGTTGCAATGAAAGTTTGGCGGAACAATAGATGTTGCTTCATTGGTGGTGGCTCGATTTGGTATTCAAGTAGTAAATTTGGGATTGAAGCTGTAGAGTGACTGGTGCAGGTGGTGTTGCTGCCAAGGAAGGCAGTGCAATGGCTGGAGCTCAAGGCAGGGAATGGATTGTTTGCAGGATGGAGATTGAACTATGAGCTGGGCTGAGCTTGAGCTCATATTGCAGGGTGATATTGTTGAGTCTCAAATGCAGCTGAAGTTCTGGTGCTGCTACTGAGAATTGCAGATTCAGGTGGCTCAGGTCAAGAAGGCTGGAGCAAGCAATGTTTCTGTGCTGTTGTTGAATCTGGAGAAGGTGGTAGCTGCCAGGGGTTGATGATGCTGATGGAGGTAGTGAGCACTTGGAGTTGGTTATGTTGCAGGTGGCTTGAGCCTGGTGGAATCGGAGTGGTGCTGAAGAGTTATTATGTGGAGCCGAAAAGCTGTGATTTGCTTGAGTGGTGTTTTTTATAAAGAGTGATGGCAAGGAATGTGTGGTTGCTTATTTTGTGGAGTTGGCTTGTGGTTCGGTGACAGATTGCCAAGGCAATGGAGCTGTTGATAAGCTTGAGTTATTTCAGTGAGATGAGCCGTTGATAATGATTGATAAGCTTGGTTAGTCATGCGATCAAAGAAGTGAGTATTGGAGCGGACGAAATGAGAATTGAGCCGAGTCACGGTTGTGCAATGGCGGGATGCGATTGGTTGTGGAGTTATTTCGGTGAGATGGATTGAGGTTGTGGGATTAAGTTTAAATGGTGGACAAGAAGGTGGAGTCGTGATCGCATTTGGTGAGCAAGGCAAGGAGATGGCGGGAGCCGCTGAGAGTTCCGAAGTTGCGCTACTTGGATGAAGCGCCATCATGGTGCATGACTGGGTTACTTCCTGTGCAACAGAAACAGCTCAGGCTATTGCCAAGACTAGTCAGCTGCTGACTAGAAATGACTCAGCTGAGTTGCGATTCAGCCTCAGACAGAGTTGACTCGGTATGACCCGGTTTGACTCAGTAAGTTGACTGAGTTGACCTAGCCGAGTTGACCGGTGACCGGGCAGACTTTGCCTCTGGCCACCTGAACTACTTTCCTGGCGATCTTTCCCGGGATTCGGCCACAATCCCGTTTTCCGCGACGTATTTTTGGACATATTTTCTACATGGGTATTTCTCACACACGGGCTTGGTGGACAACTTGGAGATGGGTTTTGAGAAGACCTAATATTGGAAGGAGTATCCTTGGTGGAATTGAAGAAACATATAAATAGAAAAGTCTTTCTCAAACCTAGATATATCTCCATTAGGGAGAACTCATACTTTGTTCTAGGGTTTTACAACATGAAGTATTTTCTCTTTCTTCTTGTGATGAACTCCTTGAATATGAGTACCTAAGTTTATTATTGGTTATGGAATAGTTGGATTTCACATAATATGATTCTTTGATTCAATATATTAGTTTTGTCTCATAATTATCGTTTGCAATTCTCTGGAAATATTGTTTTATGATTGATTGATTGTTTTGTCAAGTTGCAAATTAATAGAACTTCTAATCACATCTATTGCTAGTTTAGGGTTTATTATACGCAAAAGTGATATTCCTTGGATACAAGTAGCATAATATGATTATAGTTTGTAGTGATATATTCTTATGATCATATGTGAATCGTAACCTTTGTTAAATTGAATTAGTGCGCTTTCCACGTTCAATTGCTTTGATTGGCCTGATTTCATAGAACTTAACGCATCTAGGGAATTAAACTTGATTAGTGCTTTTACACGTTAGGTTGTTCCTTTAGGTAGAATTCATATTCGCATCTTTTAATGTGTTTGTTGATGACATGAGGAGGTTTGCGGGATATTCTTGCGATCAAGGTATTCCAGGGTCTTTGATAAAAGTTGAGATTAAATATCAATTCTAGTTATTGTGAAAAGCATGTTAGTGAATGAAAACGAAATCCTTAACCAATATCTCTTCTATCTTATTTGTTTGCTTATTTGTTTATTTGCTTTTATTTAGTTTATTATAATCAGAAAATCCACCCGGTGTTTTATATAGGAAACCATAACAATTTGACAACCTAGACCTCTCTGTGGGATCGATCCTTTCTTGCCCTTGCTATATTTATATTTTGAGTAGTAAGAAAGTGTAATTATATTTGTGTCGCTTACGACAGCGACCAGACATGCGGCCAATTGTTTATCCACACACTTCGGAGAATGTGCACGAACGGAAAAAAGGCAAGGGCAAAGGAAGGCCAATCACCAAAGAAACCGAAAAACAAGTAAGAGAATATTGAAAGGTGTTGGCTAAGAGGAAAAGTGAAATGACGCCTTTTACTAGAGACCCTTGTGGGCATGAGCATACCGCGGCGAAGTATCAAGAAGATTCTAAGAAAAGGTCTAGGAATATTGTGGAAAAGGGCGAAACAAGTGAACGGGATATGAAGAAAAAAGGACCGATGTTACGCTCGCAACCAACCCCACCTACTCCATCGGAACCTATCCAACCAATTCAACGAGACGTGAAGCTTAAGGCTCCAATATGCCGCATCCAAGCAAGAAGTCGACCAATTGATGATACATCAACTTTTGTTGATAGAAGGTACTTGGAAGAGCTACCTCCATATATTAGAAACTACGTCATATCCACTGATGACGTCCCTCCGGATGGTAATTGCGGATTCCACGTTGTCGTACAACAACTAGGGCCTTTCACTGAAGGTGCAAAGTTGTATAATGATAATCAAATCACTTATGTCCGGCAAAGGATGTTGATGAAGCTAAAGGACAACCCAGAATTTTACAAGCGAATGTTGTCCGATGGGGATGCTAGTCTCAATGTGCAGTTTGTTAGGTATCAAAGGCGTCTCCACGGGGGGGATCCAATCACAAGGGATCATTGGATGGCTATTCCGATATGTGGGCACTTAATCGCCGAAGCATTCAACTGCGTGGTTCACTATTTCTCAAAAGGTGCTAGTTTCACATACACTCCGAAAACAAAAATATGTGTCGAGAAACTTAAACATAGGAGGGTGGTGATTGCGCTTGTTAACAACAACCATTTTATAGGCTCCGGTTAGAAGACGATTGTCCACTGCCTCCGATATGCGGAAACTCTTATTGGCAAGGATTTAACCCCGACACAATGTTGGGATGATGCATTAAGTACGAGCATAACGTGGAGATGTGGAAAACTTTGAAGGATTCGGAAAAAATCAACACGAGGGTGCAATTTCCCTTGCGGATGATTAAATGTACCATTAATTAAACTAAGTATGCTTTGAACATCAACATAAGAATCAAAGATAATGTTTTTTGGAATTATGTCTTATTTTTGGGTTATGGTTTGAACATTTTCATAAGAATAAGAGACGAGATTGTTACTTTTGGAACTCTTTTTTTTTCTTCACATTGGAACTTAATTACATGACATCGCCGAACAGTGAGACATCAAGACTTAAGTTCGGTTACGAAATGAAATTAGAGGACATTACCGAACTAAAACTAAAGCTACATAACATTTAATATCCGAAACGCGTTATGAAAAAGTCTTTAAGGAGGAGGAAATGATATTCATATTTGAAATCCTTTCTCTTCCATCTTCGCCATTCTTTTTTTGATGTTAAAATGATTTCGGAGAATCCTTCACCCCTAAGTCGATACCGCCTTACAATACGAAATAACGCCATAAATTCCACAACTCTAGCTCTAATCTTGTCGAATCGAATGAACAAGGCTATTTGATCACGGTTATGAGGGTTTGTTGTGTCGGAGCAGAATTTCTCATGAATTTTCCCCCAATAACTTTGACTCATAATACCATCCATTCTTCGTTCTTCACCCCTCTTTGGATAGTATAGTATGTAGTTTCGCAAAGAGATAAATCTTCATCTAAAGTAAATTTAGGAGTAGTGGCTGCCATTTTTAGAAGATTTTGAGACAAAATGTTATCTATGAGACACATATTTATACCACTTGGGTGTATAACAGCTATAAAAATAGTCGTTACTTGAAATTAGTGCCATTCAAATTTCAAAATACATAGTTCGGTTACATAACAAATGCATCGGGCAAAACTGAACTAAAAGGTTCGGTTTGTTATGTAAATCATAGCTAACCGAACAATGCAAACCATCAAATTTTAAGAGTTATAGTGTAATGTTCGGTTACCAACCTTTTCTGCAGGTAACCGAACAGTACACTTTAACTTTTCAAATTTTCTTGTTCTGAGTTCGGTTGGATCGCATTACTCTGCAGTTAACCGAACATTTGAGTTCGGTTACCTGCAAAATAATACCAGGACACCGAACATTTGGGTCGTTACTGTATATATATCTATACCAACGGTAACTTTGACTAGTAGGAGTGATTATTGCGTATAACCGTTATTATTTTTTTTAAAAACTAGCCGTTGGGTACTTTTTTTTGCTATAAATAGAGACCTATCTCTACCAAACTTATTCACCCATCACTTTCAATCTTCCTAAATCAGTCACCCATCACTTTGGAACACTAAAAATGGCTCCAACTCCGTTCAATAATCTAGAAGATGTTTCTATTGTTAGAGCACACACCACTCTCACAAAGCACTCCGTTGAGGAAGCGCAATGGGTGGCCGATGAACGAAGACCCAACCGAGGGCCTTACCTTGGGCATGATCAAAACACCAATGCTTGGTGGAAACGTGTGTTTAAGGTTTTCAAAGCACTAAACGGAAATCGTTCAAGGAGGACACTCACGCAGATAAGGGAAAGGTACGCTTATTTATACAATGAATGCGCATCATTGAGAAACGAATTGAAAGCTCGTAAGGACGCTATGCCAAACGAAGACCGCATGAGTAGAGTAAGTTTGTGAATCAATAGGCCGCTCATCAAAAATTATTTATTTGGTTATGATTATTCAACAACGCTGACTTATTAAAATAATTGTTTTTCCAATGTTCTTTGGGTCGGACTCAATACGAATTAAGGTACGGTCATGAGTTTCTGCACGAGGACTGCTACACTCTCTTGGAGGAAGTTGAATGGAAATTCGCCCAATATAATTAAACTCGTCGAGAATCCCTAGCGCGATGTATTGAACAATTTTATGTGTTTTACTTCTATTTTATTTCAACTACATGTATGTTTTTTCGATTCAATCCCTAGAGGACTGCTACACTCTATTTTAATTATCAAGAGTCGTCACTTGTTCAAATTAGTGCCCTTCAAATTTCGAACTACATAGTTCGGTTACATAACAAATTCATCGATAAAACCGAACTCACAAGTTCGGTTGGTTCCGTAAATCATAGGTAACCGAACAGTGCAAACCACCAAATTTCAAAAGTTACAGTGTAATTTTCGGTTACCAACATAAAATCAGCGAACGAACCGAACTTTTGGATCACCAAGTTCGGTTAACTGAAAAATCTTATCATGGAACCGAACATTACACTGTAACTTTTGAAATTTTCTTGTTATGAGTTCGGTTAGATCGCACTACTCTGCAGGTAACCGAACATTTGATTTCGGTTAACTGCAAAATATTATCATGGAACCGAACATTACACTGTAACTTTTGAAATTTTCTTGTTATGAGTTCGGTTAGATCGCACTACTCTGCAGGTAACCGAACATTTGAGTTCGGTTACCTGCAAAATAATACCAGGCAACCGAACATTACACTGTAACTTTTGAAATTTTCTTGTTATGAGTTCGGTTAGGTTTCCTTTAATGTATGTAACCGAAGATTGAGTTCGGTTGCCCCAAAAACATTGCAGGTAACCGAATACAGATTTCGGTTGTTTACGAGATTTAGTCTCTTAACCGAACTAACTAATTGTTTCTTAAAAATTTGAAGGTAATGAAACACTTAACCGTCAAATAGCCAAACTAATCCCTTATAACACAAATTATAAACCAAAGTATGAAATTTATTTACTAATCCATATCACTAAATGTTGGAAGCACACGAACATATGGAAACAAACTACCAAATCCGCCATAAAAAAGTATTCCAAATATAAGTAACCGAACTACCAAATCCGCAATTAAAAAGTCTTCCAAACATAACAGACCAAAGTAATAATTGTTTCAATCACTCATTTACCACGACCACTACCAGAAACTTTTATAGTCTTGCGTTTAAGAGCTTTAGGTCGTCCTTCGTCACTACGAGTGTCATCTCCACTGCTTTGTTGTTCAACAATCCGACTTGAGCCTTCCCCTTCTCGGAGACTCCTCTTCAACGGCATGGTCTGGCTTGGATCAACCTGGCTTGTATCTACAAGGCTGGGATTAAAAACATTTGTTATTTGGTTGTAGAGGTCTGTTTGTTTACCATCATTCCGGATTTTTGCCATCATTTTCTTCAACAATTTACCACTTGCCTTCACCTATTCTCATCAAAAACATAAGTAACTATTATTTTTCAATACTTCATAGGATTTTGAAAAACAAAAAATAAGAGTAAATTTCTTACCGCCGAATTCCACAAGATCAAGGCCTCATCACCACACAGAGGGGTATGCTTCATAATTTTCTTAGCCTCTTTCTCCACTGCCTTCGCTTTTGCTTTCTCAAAGACGGCTTGTTGGATGGTGTTTATTACACGAGGATGAGAAACATGTTCATACCATTCCATATATCCCTCGTCGCCGGCATTTGGCTCATCAAAAGAATCTTGTAACTCTTCAACTGGAACAAGATAATTTGCAAAGTTCTTCCAAAGTGGTCCACCGATGGAGCAGATCGTATTTGGGGGTGAACTTCATCTCGGTGTTCTTAGTTCCCTTCTTCTTCACCTTGAAGTTGAAGTTTTCCACTTGTGGGATACTTTGGACACAAGAAACTTGTCTTAATACTCTTCGAGGATTATACATTGTACAACCTCCAGGATGAAACAACGGTCCATTATACGCCGCAACAGGTAAGAAATCAATAACCTCAACATCCTCCTCGTCTTCATCTGATGGAATGGTGTAAGGATGGAAAACCACATCTTCCACTGTTAACTTATCTAATGTCTCCCTCAACTCCAACACCTTTTTTTCTTATTCTTTTCCCGTGATTTCAAAATGCATATTTAACAAATTGTAGGCTTCCCATAAGGCCAAGGAGTTTGAGCATGAGACAATTTCAGTTCAGGGAAGTGGTCGTACACCCAAACCTACAATAAGAGGCAACAAATAATACATTCGCAATATGATTAGTAACAATACACATTCATTCACTTATATATTGAAACACACAAACGATAACTTAACTGGTACCCGAACAAGGGTGTATAAGCCTCCAAAATATAGACTCTTAAGCCTCGAAGCTTTTCTCGAGTTCCTCTTGAACGAATGAAAGAACCGCAATGCCCCAACGGTAGTTGTTCACCTCGCTCGTGGGATCCAATAGATGGAGGTAATGAGCATTTACCACATGACCTCGAAGTGTCGTGGAAGAAAATGGTTCCTAGTTGATATAACAAATAAGCGAGTCACATGGTGCTTAATCTTCTCCTTTGTCATCACCAACTTTCCTCGAGCAACCAATTCTTTGGTCCCTGAAAACTCATCAAAGAAGGTCTTGAGATTGATCTTTTTCAACTTATTCTTGTACGTGCGGTCTGCCTCAAACTCATTATACTCATCACCTTCCGTAGGCTCTTTGTTAGCTCGTCTAAACTCACATTGTGCCTTTTTATCGCTCCATCCTAGACACCTTTTGACTAGCTTTTCAAGAAGTTCATAACTCATCGAGGGATCGCAGCCTTCTCGAACACTTGTTCCTGTAATTAGTAGGGCTGTGATTCTAAAACAATCATCCGGAGTAATTGCCATCTCACCAAAAGGTAGATGAAAGGTATCCGTCTCTGGATAAAACCTCTCGGCAAATGCAGTAACAGTGACAACATCAAATTTTTGGTGCGCATGTTATATCCCGTTCCATAGTACACATTCAAATACCGCCAAGCGGACCTCATCACACTCGTTTTCTATATTCCATATCTTGTTCTTTTGACGTTTCAAAACACGAACAACATTATTATGATCCTACAAAAGCAACATCATAACTTACATACTAATATATAGAAAAGAACAATATATGTCAAAATCTAATAAGATGACTGAGAAATCTTGATGGTTAGGATTGATGTCGCAAAGATCTTGGCAGCCCATGAGTTTTTGTAGCCCATCAATACCTCCCCTCCATCTCTTAGAGTACCATAAGTTGGATTCTTTGGAGACAAACACAAATTTTCATCAGGAATGTATGAATATCTAGCACAAGGCGGTTTTGGCGTCTTTCTAGGTTTCTTTCCCACTATTTCTACTTGTGCCTCTTCCTCTTCAACTTCCTCTTCCTCCAAGTCCTCATCTAATTCAGCATCATCCTTATCTCCATCTTCCTCATCTTTGTCACCCTCATTTGGTTCACTATCATCATTGTCATCCTCATTTCCTCCTCCTTCACATAGTTCACCATCATTGGCACCCTCATTTCTTCCTCCTTCAGCTGGTTCACCATCATTGGCACCCTCATTTCCTCCTCTTTCAGCTGGTTCACCTTCTCCACCTTGATGTTGTTCTTCATTGCCCATCGCTTCCATGATCTCTTCATTGCCCATCGCTTCCACGATCTCTTCATTAACTTGTTGGATTACGTTGTCAACATTATCTCTATTAACACCATCTTGGATGACAACATCCGGTAATGACCCACCTCTATACTTAGCATTTTTGGTTCCACGGTGACCGGCATCGCAATGTACTTTGCCTCGAGGGGTGGGAGTTCTAAGATCTTCCAGTAAAGGTTTATTTGATTTTTTGCCTCTTCCACTAATCAAGAAAACAAAAGATATTAGCTTAAACAAAATAGGCCAACTCTAATTTTTGGGAACATAATATAGTTCGGTTAACAAATATTTTTTGACAACAAACCGAACACAACTTTGGTAAATGTTAATGAAGAGTTCGGTTTGTCATAATTTTTTGCGAACAAACCGAACTCAACATGTTTGCAACTACTGAATAGTTCGGTTTGTCAAGATTTTTTGTCAACAGTTCGGTTACATTATTTTGTTTTCGGTAAAGTTCGGTTATTTTATAAGGTTACATTTTTATGCGAACAAACCGAACTCAATAGCACAGTTCGGTTACATACAAACTCAAATTAGCAGGTGTTGATGGTGGTTTTTAGACAAGGGGTAAAATCATAAAACCCCATGACCTAGTGTTACCCGCAACACATTAGCTAAGAGCATTTAACTCAGGCGTAAATAATTAATAGGGGTATTTTTTCAAAATACCAGATTAGGGTTTTCAAATACGTAACCCTAATTCCAAAACCAAGCCGCACCCGCGCACCATGGCAACAATGCCAAACCAAGCCGCATATCGCGCACCATGGCAACAATGCTAAAACCAAGCCGCACCGCGCACCATGGCAACAATGCCAAACCAAGCCGCATATCGCGCACCATGGCAACAATGCCAAACCAAGCCGCACCCCGCGCACCATGGCAACAATGCCAAACCAAGCCGCATATCGCGCACCATGGCAACAATGCCAAACCAAGCCGCACTGCGCACCATGGCAACAATGCCAAACCAAGCCGCACCTGCGCACCATGGCAACAATGCCAAACCAGGCCGCATCTCGCGCGCCATGGCAACAATGCCAAACCAAGCCGCACCTCGCGCACCATGGCAACAATGCCAAATTTCAAGCCGCTATGCCTTTGGCCCACGCTAAATATAGCGCCCTAGGTTTGCAAGACTTGCAACTAGGTCAACATGGCCGTATGTGCCATTGGCACATGCCAACACGTGTCGCAAGCCATGTTTCCAAAACCGCTATGCCTTTGGCCCACGCCAAATATAGCGCCCTAGGCTTGCAAGACTTGCAACTAGGTCAACATGGTCGTACGTGCCATTGGCACATGCCAACACGTATCGCAAGCCATGTTTCCAAACCGCTATGCCTTTGGCCCACGCCAAATATAGCGCCCTAGGCTTGCAAGACTTGCAACTAGGTCAACATGGCCGCACGTGCCATTGGCACATGCCAACACGTATCGCAAGCCATATTTCCAAGACGCTACGCCTTTGGCCCACGCCAAATATAGCGCCCTAGGCTTGCAAGACTTGCAACTAGGTCAACATGGCCGTACGTACCATTGGCACATGCCAACACGTGTCGCAAGCCATATTTCCAAGCCGCTATGCCTTTGGCCCACGCCAAATATAGCGCCCTGCAACTAGGTCAACATGGACGTACGTGCCATTGGCACATGCCAACACGTGTCGCAAGCCATGTTTCCAAACCGCTACGCCTTTGGCCCACGCCAAATATAACGCCCTAGGCTTGCAAGACTTGCAACTAGGTCAACATGGCCGTACGTGCCATTGGCACATGCCAACACGTATCGCAACCCATGTTTCCAAACCGCTATGCCTTTGGCCCACGCCAAATATAGCGCCCTAGGCTTGCAAGACTTGCAACTAGGTCAACATGGCCGTACGTACCATTGGCACATGCCAACACGTGTCGCAAGCCATATTTCCAAGCCGCTATGCCTTTGGCCCACGCCAAATATAGCGCCTAGGTTTGCAATACTTGCAACTAGGTCAACATGGCCGTACGTGCCATTGGCACATGCCAACACGTATCGCAAGCCATATTTCCAAGCCGCTATGCCTTTGGCCCACGCCAAATATAGCGCCCTAGGCTTGCAAGACTTGCAACTAGGTCAACTTGGCCGTACGTGCCATTGGCACATGCCAACACGTATCGCAAGCCATGTTTCCAAGCCTCTATGCCATTGGCCCACGCCAAATATAGCGCCCTAGGCTTGCAAGACTTGCAACTAGGTCAACATGGTCGTACGTGCCATTGGCACATGCCAACACGTATCGCAAGCCATGTTTCCAAACCGCTATGCCTTTGGCCCACGCCAAATATAGCGCCCTAGGCTTGCAAGACTTGCAACTAGGTCAACATGGCCGTACGTGCCATTGGCACATGCCAACACGTATCGCAAGCCATATTTCCAAGACGCTACGCCTTTGGCCCACGCCAAATATAGCGCCCTAGGCTTGCAAGACTTGCAACTAGGTCAACATGGCTGTACGTGCCATTGGCACATGCCAACACGTGTCGCAAGCCATATTTCCAAGCCGCTATGCCTTTGGCCCACGCCAAATATAGCGCCCTAGGTTTGCAAGACTTGCAACTAGGTCAACATGGACGTACGTGCCATTGGCACATGCCAACACGTGTCGCAAGCCATGTTTCCAAACCGCTACGCCTTTGGCCCACGCCAAATATAACGCCCTAGGCTTGCAAGACTTGCAACTAGGTCAACATGGCCGTACGTGCCATTGGCACATGCCAACACGTATCGCAACCCATGTTTCAAACCGCTATGCCTTTGGCCCACGCCAAATATAGCGCCCTAGGCTTGCAAGACTTGCAACTAGGTCAACATGGCCGTACGTACCATTGGCACATGCCAACACGTGTCGCAAGCCATATTTCCAAGCCGCTATGCCTTTGGCCCACGCCAAATATAGCGCCCTAGGTTTGCAATACTTGCAACTAGGTCAACATGGCCGCACGTGCCATTGGCACATGCCAACACGTATCGCAAGCCATATTTCCAAGCCGCTATGCCTTTGGCCCACGCCAAATATAGCGCCCTAGGCTTGCAAGACTTGCAACTAGGTCAACTTGGCCGTACGTGCCATTGGCACATGCCAACACGTATCGCAAGCCATGTTTCCAAGCCTCTATGCCATTGGCCCACGCCAAATATAGCGCCCTAGGCTCGCAAGACTTGCAACTAGGTCAACATGGCCGTACGTGCCATTGGCACATGCCAACATGCTCATTTTGGTAGCCTAACTTGCAAACCGTGCAACCTACCACCAAGGCATTCCGCACATGCCATTGGCACATGCCAAACACACACGCTGGTAGCCTAACTTGCAAACCGTGCAACCTACCACCAAGGCATTCCGCACATGCCATTGGCACATGCCAAACACACACGCCGGTAGCCTAACTTGCAAACGTGCAACCTACCACCAAGGCATTCCGCACATGTCGTTGGCACATGCCACACACGCCACTAGCAGCCTCCGGCATTACCACTTACACTCGAGGTGCAACTCGCAACAAAGGCATTCCGCACATGCCATTGGCGCATGCCACATGCGTCCCTAGCAGCACCACTTGCACTCAAGATGCAACCAACACTCGAGACATCAACACAAGCGGGGATGCTTTTTAGGTTTTGGTTTGGCGGTCACAAAGATACAACAGTACACTACGCTCACATTAAGAAAGCGTGAAAAGGAATAAAGCGGTCAAATAAAAGAGGAAATAATGGTGAAAACGTTTTCACCCATTAACACCATGCGGTTACCACCTCCTCCCATTATTTCACCCTTTACTTTCTTCCTTCATGAGGCCAGGGTACGTTTCAATCTCGACTTGTATAAATAGGTCTTACCTATTTCCACCAGACAACAAGTCTCGGTCGGGAGAAAATACTACACTCTCGAAAGGCAACTTTGCAAGCTCTCCCAAAAGCTTTCATCTCTTGCAATCTTCCTAAGCTTTCAATTTCTAATACAAGTCGAGATACTACTCTCCTCAACACCTTTCTTTGCTTCCTCCCCAAATCAACCCTTCTCCTCCACTTTGGGACCGAAGCAAGTCCGGGAACGACCATTTCTTGGTTTAGGCCGGACTTGCATGATTGATCTCTCGAATCTATAAAGTGCTCACGTGCAGCACATTTGTTTAGGGTTTGAACCAGTTTCTCACTCACCTACCGAAATTACCGAAATCGGCAGAAACGATTTTTACCCATAAACAGCAGGCAAAATAGCGGAGTTCGGTTACATGTACAAAAAAAAATTGTTGTAAAAAAATTTAAGTTCGGTTAGAAAAATTTTTTTGGCTTCTTTGCGATCTAAGTTTTGATACCTAGAGAACCGAACTGTTCTTCGTGTTCTTCCTTTCAGGACGTTCGGTTAACAAAATTGGGTTTTTTGAAACTCGACCTAACCGAACTATGCACTGTAACTTCCATTTGAACCCTATTTTGATGATTTGTATTCAATTAAACGAATCAAAATCAAATTAAAAGTAATGGGTTTGTTGCAAAATACCGCGAATCGGTCCCATGGCGTAATCAAGTTTCGCAAACGTCTATTATACCGGATTATGGCTTCACTTGGTTGTTCCACTTCTTTATGAATCTGAAAATCACTCGGCTGATTTGCTAGATGTCCCAATCGAGGACCTTCTCCTTAAAGTCTTTTGGTTTGCTTTCGAAGAACCATTGTTATAGTCGATTGATTAATCGACGATGAAAATTTTATGAATCGACGATTAATCGAGATATCGATGAAGACGATGTTGTATTTGGGGAAGAAGAGAAGACAAGAGGGAGAACAGTTTCTCCTCAAAACTATTTTTTTTTTTTTAGTTTTAGGTTTTGTTTTAGATTAAGTTATTAGGTTAGGGTTAATTTTAATTAGGGTAAGGGGCAAATTGGTAATCTCATGATTTTTAGGATATCCCTTAACATTGTAGGGTAGGGGGCCTTATAAAACAATGGTCCCCAAAAAAGGCTGGTCCCAAAAAACGGTTCTTAACAAAGGAATTTCCAGTTCTAATTCGGTAGCCCAGCAAATTGGGACCTTGAGTGTGAAATTGCGTCTTTACAAAAAGACAATGAACGCTGCATCCATCCGTCTCGACTCCCAATAGTATTACAAAGATGTATATAAGTGACAATAAAATATGAAGAAAAAAGAATGCAAGCAGACTTACAAGAGACTTAAAAGGGAAGGAGGGACGCTACAAAGATGAATTACAAACAATCGTTTGTACGTTTACAAAGGAGGGTACACGGCAGAATTTAAAACCAGATGTGCCCCCTCTACAAGATTCAACCACAGGAAGCTTACTTGGGTTACTAGAGGCAGGGCCGGGCCAATAGGGGAAGCAGGGAAAGCCCCAGTTCAGGGCAACAAGGCCCAGGGGGCAACAAAATAGTTGTTCTGCTATTTGGGTTTTTGTTAAAAATAAAAATATTTTAGGGGCTTATTCATAATTGTGTTGTATACCGGAAAGAATATTGAATAGTCGATGCTAAAACGGAAGTGTTTTCCCATTCCATCGATAATCATTCTCGACGGGTAATTACAAAAGAAAAAAAAAACAATCTGAGCTATTAGGATTTAGGAGTGAAGTTGTAAAGGTTTTCTAATTCTCATCTTTAATGTCTCATTCTTCTTTTGTATGCTTGTATATGTTCATTATCTTGATAGTTCGCTATTATTATTGTTCGATCATTGTAGAAAAAAATGATCATTGATGTAATTATGGGGCAACAAAAAAAACTGTACGCTTCAGGGCAAAAACAACTCAGGAACGGCCCTGCTAGAGGGACAACTAATCACATTGATCAACTCAAATCTTCTTATACCTGGTCTTGACCTCAGGCATCTCCTAGCTTGAGCTGGTAATTTCAGTTTTCTCAGACCCAAACACAAACTGCTAGACTAGGCTTGTCTCTGAGCTGGTGAATTTGTAACCCAAACATGGACAAGCTGTATCAACTCCAATGTTTCTTTAACATATTTATAAAAACAACGCCAAGAAAGGCTTAGTTACTAATTAGTATACTAAAGGAGAGGGAGGGATAACCTAGTGGTTCAAAAACTACTAGAACCAAATCACGGAACCAACAATTTGCACAATTCAGAAAATTTTAACACCGACTGATGAGAGAGCAGAGCCTTGTAGCAGGGTGTGTTGTGTACTGCAGAAGTGTCAAGGAGTTGAAGTCTTAGCAAATGAGACTCCAACTCCTCCTTTGCCATAACAAAGATACCCTCTAGCAACCTGCCTATTTCTGTTGTAAGATGCACAGCTTTGAACTCCTCCACACCCACAAGATTTAGCATTAGGACTCTCAACATCAGGGACTTGATTGTTGAAGGCAAGATGTTGGTCTTGTTGCTGGTTTAGTGTAACTTGGAGCAAAATCTGTAACATGGAGCAACACAATTGGGTTTAAGCAATTATGTGAGTGAGAGTACCTACTTACAACAGTTATAATGACACGTGCAGAAAAAAAATATCACCTCACAGCTAACTAATAAACCAGCCAAGTAGGTTAATTCTTTATGCGCGCAGAAATTATTAATTGAAAGCTCACATTGGTAATCAGTTGAGTTTGTTTTTGCTGCAGCATAGTCTCGCCCATGTAGAATAACCCAACAAACCAGTTCTTCCTTTGCCAGGGACTGAAATGTTGTGAGATATAATCCTCTATAGGTTGTTGCTTGCCGTAGTGTTTAAGATGCTCAGTTAACTTGTATGGCATAATCCCGCTATAAGGTGTTGCTCGCCATGGTGTTGAAGATGCCCTGTTGCAGCCACTGCTTACTGTTCTTCTCCCCCACGTGGTAGTCCAGATTTCAAAAATAATTCCTCGTAAAGATCCTCTTTAGGTTGTTGCTCGCCATGGTGTTGAAGACGCTAAAATGTTACTTGGTCAAACACCCATTGGTTCTGATTCTGCATAAAAACACCCAGTGGAAACCAAACAGAATGTTAACTAGTTTTGACAAATGAGTATTCCTGGCATTAATAAAATACGGGAATAACAACTTCAACATTCTTCAACTATTGGTTTGTCTTTCTGGGATATATGTCAAATTGACATGAAATCAAACAAAAGGGTGTGTTCCATTATATTTGATCAGGTGAATTTTTTTTTTTTTTTTTTGTAAGCTGGAAGATAATTAACAGGATTTTGTAATAGAAAAAAAAGACTGGAAGCGCTTATACCTACGAGGAAATCATCCAGTTGTCTTCTCGAACCAGATCTAACGTAACATATATACTCTTGACCAACTTATTATCCTCAGCTGCAAATTAATCGATCCACTGTCCGAGCAGTAGAGATAGCTAGCAAAAGCCTTTCAACGACTAAAACATCGGTGAATTTGATTACAAGAGGAATTTGCAATGAAAATCAAAGAGGCTGTAAAATAGTTACTTAAATTTTGAGAGGAGATATCATTATGCTGCAATGATTCAATCGAAAAAATACAACCCGGGTTTGGGTTTCATCTTCTTCATCATCCATAACCTGAATCTTGATGAATCCATTGGCGGCGGCAGCAATAACAATAAGAGAGGAAAATGAGTGAGGTGGAAAAAACTGAAAATTTATAAGGAAACCTAGAAATGATCAACGGCCAAAAATGTTTTTGGGGGTTTGGTAAATGGATTGTTGGAGAAGCGGCCTATTATGGATCCAGGTCCAACAAACCCTGTTAAAGAATATAGTAATGGGCCTTCGTGCTTACAAGATTGCTAATAGGGGTACCAATTTGCTTGGGGTGTACCAAATTACACATAAAACTAAACGTCCTTTACCTTTGGAGTGGTACACCCCAAGCAAATTGGTACCCCTATTAGCGGACTTGGAGCTTCCCATTATTTGCTCCGGACACAAAACTGAAACGATAATGAAAATCAAATATTTTGATGTACCATCTTCTTATAAGACCCTACGTTCCTACAAAAAACGAACGTGATCCAAAATATAAAACCTCACGATCTATCGATTTTAATTTCAGAATCGTTAACTTTAACTCTGAAAATGCGTACCTGGTGTGCTTTTTTTCACTGAAAGTATTGATTTCTTCTACAATTTGGAGAATAAAATCATTAAACAGCTGTGCAATCCCCTTATTAGAAGTGTTTGGCTTTTGTGGTTTAATTTTCGTTACAAAACCAATTCTCAATTATTTTTCTCAAAAACCTTCCATCAAAAAAGTTTAGTAACGAAAACAAGATTTCATCTCCCCCTCTTCAAGGAAAGCAAGCTTAATTAAATTCCTTATTCCTTTTTTGGTTCACCAAACGGAAAATGGTTCACCAAACGGTTTAGGGACTAATATGTTAACAAAATAGAGACTGTTTAGTTAAGGAACATATATAAGGACAGAAATGCTTAACAGAATAGGGACTTAAAAATAATAATATATAAAATCGTTTATTTACAGAAATGCCATTTTTATGAAAATAAAGATAAATATTTTAAAACTTTGTATCTTCTAAATGGTACGTCGGATTTTCGTGAAATTTATATATTTGGAAAGCTCTTTCAATCACCTACGCCATGAGTATAAACAACCATATCAAATGTTTACTTTTTAATATATTTATAGTTCTCCGAAAAAATAGCTATAATTTAAAGGTAAATTGAATGAGTTTATGTACTTTTTATATGTTGCATATATAATGCTCAAATAGTTCACTTGATATACTATAAAATTACTTAGAAAACTCTATAGATTTTAGTTTTGATACGAAGGATTACCTCTGTTTCATTAAAAGTGATACTTTAATTTTTTTCTTTCTTTCCATTTTTACCTAATATTAGGCTAAATTAAAAAGTAAAATGAAGGTACCACATTTCATAAATAGAATGAAAATTAATGTTGCCGACGTGCATCGCACGTGCTCACTACTTGTAACTTTTAATTAAACTAAACAGGTTGATTATTGCTAATCAAACAATGAGAGTTTAGCCATTTTCAAAAATATATGACTAAGGGGCTTTGGATTTTACTTCCTAATGTTCCTAAAATCTTCGTTTCACAAAAAGTTAATTTTTCACATTTTAGAATTGTGTACCAAAAATTGTT
The DNA here is from genome assembly GCA_023531295.1 of Papaver armeniacum. Taxonomy (NCBI): domain Eukaryota; kingdom Viridiplantae; phylum Streptophyta; class Magnoliopsida; order Ranunculales; family Papaveraceae; genus Papaver; species Papaver armeniacum. The sequence continues at coordinate 42,846 of JAJJWW010008348.1, forward strand.
TTTTTGACCTTCATCGTAAAGCAACTTGGAGAGTGATATCAAAACAAAGCCTTTGATTTTTGATATGACTTTCATCGTAAAGCAACTTGGAGAGTGATATCGTAAAGCAACTTGGAAAGTATGCCCAAACAACGACAATGATTCTAAATAATGACCAATAAAATCACGTGTCCAGTAACAACAAAAACTGGAAAAATAGAAACACAGAGGTTCTGTTAGATGCATTAGTGTCATTTGATGGAATCCGTGTTTATAATTGGGACAAATTTTAAGGTCCAAGTCTTGTCTTGGATAATAAATTCAGACCTTTAACCATTTTTGTTTTTTTGCTAGTCATTCCCCTATTCACCATTCATAGTTTTTATAATGGGCATGTACAGAGCACACACAGGCAGTTGTTATGGTTCCAATTAGCATACTAAAGGAAAGGGGGCCTGGACCCAAATCAGGGAAACAACAATTCCCACAATTCTGATAACTTTAACACCGACTGGTGAGAGAGCAGAGCTTTTTAAGTAGTATGTTGCTGCAGGGTGTCACGCAACTTGGAGCAGAATCTATATCATGGAGCAAGACAATTGGGTTTAGCAATTATGTGAGTATAAACGTGACTTGAAGTAACTGACTAAGAATGAAGAATTGACGTGTGGGGAAGAAAAAAATCATCGCAGCTAACTAATGAACCATCCAAGTTGGTGAAAATTTTATGCGCACATAAATTATAAATTGAAAGCTCACATTGGTAATCAGTTGGGTTTGTTTTTGCTACATCTCAGTCTCGTCCACATTGGAATAACCCAACAAACCAGTTCTCCCTTTGCCAGGGCCAAAGATTTAGACTATTTTGCTGTTCTCAAAGTCCAACCGGAGTATCAAATACAATAATGGGGCTCCTTCATTTTCCTCTAGCAGCCTTTACTTTCTCCTAGAACATACATTGATAGGCAAGTGTTAATTTCATAAGTAAACAGTTATATTTTGGGACACTTAGCATTTGCTATTTAACATTTCACGAAATTTGGTTTTTCTCCAACTGGAATAGGAAATGGCAGGGAGGGGATAAAGGGAAACAAAGTGGTGGAACATGTTGGCTGCATGCAAGTCTGGTGTCTGTTTCAGTGTTTTCTAAAGCAAAAGTGGTGGAGTGTGCGTTTGGCTTCCTTGAATTCTGTTGTGAGTGAGCCAATGCAATTTGGATTTTAATTCCGTGTACATGAAACTAAGCCAAGGTCACGCAAATGAGATATCTATTGAACTTTCTTAACTACTGGCTATGATCTGATTGTGAAATTGATTTCACGATAAGATAATCAAGATTTTGTTGATATTCAAATATTGAAATAATCCTCTATAGGTTGTTGCTCGTCATGGGGTTGAATATGCTCAGGTAGCAGGCACTCCATCAATTGTCGTCATCTATGTGTATGAACAGAGACTTGGAAAGACTGGCTCGAAATTCTACAACATGTGATAAAAAATCAATTAATATAATATTGTAGATATCTATGATGATCTAGACTCTTGCTTCCAATGCTTCACATTATCTATCCTGAAATTGTGTGACAAGAAATAGCCAGCAAACACATCATCTTGTAAAATATACCAAATACTGTATCGCTAGAGACATAACGAACACGTTTTCTAAGTGTTATTGATAGATATAAAGATACAGATATGCCCAAGCTGATAGTTCATGAACTACACAACGCAATACCAAATCACAACAACAGTAACCCACTAGAAGCACAACAAACCAGTACTAGCAGTCTAAAACAAGTGCGGTAAACACAAAATAAGCACCAAAATATGTAGCAAAATAGCACCCTGTTGTTCCGAAACACCACAGATGTTCTAAATCATAAGTTATAATTTATCCACTAGAAATCATATAAGACTAAAATATACTCCATTAAGAACCAGAAATCAAATGCATAAGTAAGAATTGACTTTATCTTTCACAAAATCTAAGTATTCGATATTACAGCAAGCATAGAAAACCGAACTGCAGAACTTACTAAGGGTGTTTGAGCTTCTTCCATCAATGTGTGCTTCACTTGGACCCTATTTCAGGAATATACAAAAATATCTGATCAGCAGATGTACAAAATCAAAATCAAAATAAGAAACCAAATTTCTAAATAAAAATACAAAACTGAGCACATACCAAATTCAGAATATTTTACCAATTTAGTAAGTATAACTCTGTAAGAACCCCAAAACGATTCCCCCCAAAAAGTATTGGCTTTATCTTCGTCTGATTTTTCTACTTTTCTTGAATTGCAGCAGGAAACAGATGTTAGATTGGCTACATACTTAAGTTTTGAGAGGAAATATCATTATGCTAAGATTCAATCAACAAAACCAAACAAGGGTTGGGTTTGGGTTTGATCTTCTTCTTCATCCATAAACATATTCTCGAAGAATCCATTTTGTGAGTGACTGCGGCAGCAGCAGAAAAGAGAAGAAAGTGAAGAAGGGAAGGGGAAAAACACTGAAATTTTATTAGGAAAACCTAGAAGGGTGATCCAACGGCTGCGAATGGTGGATGAAATAATGAACTGCTGAAGATCTAGAATAACGTACGGAGCACACACAGGTTACGGTGAATTTTCTTTGCTAAAGGAGAAAATTCTAAAATTATTTTTGGTTCCTGTAGATACCCGAAAATATTAGAGAAGGACACAACGGTAATCATGAGAACTTGCAGTGAGAAGAAGGCATGACGTTTGCCAACATCACAAGTAAGCAAGGAAGTGGTGGTGATACGTCAGATAAAGGACTAAAAACTACCAAGTTTACTTTATTCGACGGGACGGGCAATGCAATGGAACACTTACACCGCTTTACCATGATGTTAAATGAACACGCTGCAAATAAGCATGTATGCCTAAGGGAGTTTGGAAAGTCTCTCACAGGAGATGGATTCACTTGGTTCATCACACTTCCCCAAAGTAGCATTGAGAAATGGGACCAATTACAACAACTTTTTATGCAGAAATTTTACTCCATGCCAGCGAAGATTTCAATCTCAGACCTATGCAAGATACAATTCCGCGTAGGTGAGAAAAAGATTGTGTTTGAGAAAAAGACCCAATTTTGTTGTTGGTAGTCATTGTTTATATAAAAGAAAAGATGACGATTAATAAGCCGTCGTTAGTGTGATGAATTTTCGACCATGACGACTATAAGTGCGGAAAAAAAAATGTTTGGTTGACATGTTTTGCTTCCGTCGAGCATGCCGAAAAAATTTGGTCGGCGTCAACTGTTTCAGTCAAGCATGCCGACTAAGTTTGGTCGACATGTTTTGTTTTAGTTGAGCAAGCCTACGTTTCATGGACTGAATTATGAAAGTGCGTATCCAGTGTGCTTTTTTTCAGTCGAGCATGCCGACTTTTCATCATGTGATTTCTGAAAGTGTTGATTTCTTCTGCAATTTGGAGAATAAGACCATTAAACAACTGTGCAATTCCTTATTTCGAAGTGTTTGGATTGTGTGGTTTAATTTTCGTGACAAAACCAATTCTCCAAACAATTATTTTTCTCAAAAACCTTCCAACAAAAAATTTCAATAACGAAAACAAGATTTCATAACTTTTAAATTCAACTACTAGTCGAACTATATCAATTAAACTAAACATATTGATTAGTGCTAATTAAACAATGGCAGTTTAGCCATTTTAAAAAATATATGACTAAGGGGCTTTGAGAAGTAAAAAATATGGCTGATTAATACGGACATTTTCGAAAAATGTCCATGTATACCCTAACGTTGCCAATATTATGAAGCCTATTAAAAGAAAAAAAAAATTAAAAGCACAAACAGAGTAACAAACAGACCTCTTGAGACTACAGAGGACCCATTTAACATGTTTGGAAAAGCAGAAGTCGGAAGCAAAAAATCTTCACTTCACAAAAAAGTTAATTTTTCGCATTTGAGAATTGTGTACCAAAAATTAATTTTTGCCTTTTCTGCTTCCCCCGAAATCAAAAACCAATTTCTGGAGTGATATCAAAACAAGGCCTTTGATTTTTGATATGACATGAGCTCCAACTCTTTTTGTTCTTTTTGATGGAAAGTATGCGCAAACACCAATAAAATGACGTGTCCAATAGCAACACAAAGGGAAAAAATAGAAGTGGGAATGTTATTTATGCCCCTACTATCCATGGGTCATGCACAAATACCCTTATGAGTCTTTACAAATACCCCTCATGGCATAATTGAAATTATGAACAAGAAAATAATTCACGTAACTCCTCTTTTAACCTTGACATCTTATACTCTTCAACTTCTTCTTCATTTTTCTCCCGAGAAAAACCAATTTAACTCTCACCTTCTCCATCTCCGTCGTCACCACCATCTCCGTCGCCACCACAACTAACGCCACCATCGTCTTCATCGCCATCATCACCATCTCGGTGATATCACTTATCTCTTTCTCTTTCTCTCCAAGAAGTAACCTCAAACAACAACAACAACAACAACACCCCCATCGATCCATCTCCAATTCCACCACCACCTCAAAGTCCACCAATTCTATCACCAGATCCATCAATAATTCTCTCTTCACAATTGTTTGTGAATCAAATCCCGGAATCCTAAAAATCATCAGGAGCAGCAGTCTTCTTCTTCGTTGAACATTCAGGTGAGATCCCAAATTTAGGTTTTGATTTCTGGTACTGATCTCATTTTAAACTAAATTTCCGATAATAAATGGTTTCAATATCATATTTAGAGTGATCTAGATTCTTTTGGTTTCGTTTAACTTTTGAAATCGAGATTCAAAAGATAAATTTAGAGTCATCTTCGATTTGAACGATTTCTAAACCAGATTTTAAATTTGTTTCTTTCTTTGGGTTTCGATTTCGAGTTGTAGATTGATTTCGAGTTGTCGATCCAGCATTTGTTCTTTTTTATGTTTTGATTTCTACTAATTTCTAAACCAGATCGATTTCGAGTTGCAGATTGATTTCGGTGAGATCGATTCAAGACGTATGATGATTTGAGGAATTGAAGATGTTGTTGTTTTGGTTGTTGTTGCGGTAAGAGTTTGAATTTGTTACTACAGAAGATGTTGTTGGCGATTCTATAATTGTGTTACTACAAAAGAGTTGATAGTGGATGAACAGTGGTGGTAATGAGAATGGTGAGGGTTTTAATATGTTACTAGTGATGATTTGAGGTAGTTATGGATTGTATTGGTGTTGTGTAAAAGGGAAGATGCTTGAATTGGTGGTAGCAGGTAATGTTGGCTAAATAGTGTCGTAATTGCAGCTGTTGCGAAGCTACGAGGAAAGTCGATGTTCATGGATGTTGTTGGTTGGTCGTGACTCAAGAGGTTGCGAGAATGTATGAAGTGATTGAATGCGGTTGGTTAGTGCTGATGTCTTTGAGTTGTGGTGTAGATGGTGAGATGATTATGGAGAACAAAACCTAGATGTATGTTAGGTTTACGGGTTATGCTCAAGGGAATGCAGATTTGTGTTCAAGTGCAGCTTAGTTTGGTGGTCGTCTTGCTTGCAATTGCAATTGCAATTGCGGTGTCCGTGTGTTTGTGCAGTAGATGTTGCAATCAACAAAGAAGCTGGGGACGGTGCGGCACTGGTAAGGTTCGAGAACAAGAAAGGAGGATAATTCGATGTGTTAGAGTTGAGATTCTTGAAGGTGCAGCTATAAATGAGAAGATGGGTTCGGTTTGGGTGGATGGAGAAAGAATAGTTGGTGGATTTGAGAAAGGCAGCTGCAGAGAATGGTTCTTTATGAGGAGTTTGTATTTTTGTGCTTCAAGTTGTTGCTGGCTGGAGCTGAAATGAAATGCAACGACAATGGCTCGAGGCAACCTTGTTGCAGCTGTTACAGTGATGCTTTTAATGGGTGTGCAAGGTTATCTTACAGTACAAATTTGAGAGAATGGAATGTGGACCGAAGTCTTTGTGATGAGAAAGTGAGTGGTTCTTCGCCGAAATTGATGTTGCGGTTGAAGTCGCTTATCGCAACCGAGTTGGCTAAATTTCGGGTATACTCTCTCTTGATGCCATTATCGATTCAGTTAATTTATTTTGCTTGAATAGTGTGATATTGAATGTAGAAACATCGAAAATAGCTCCATTTTGATGGTGTGATATTCAACTTGACCAAGTTGCTTCTACTATTTGGAGACAACTTGTGCTAGTTGCTTCCAACTTTGCAGACAACTTGACCAAGTTGCTTTCACTTTTGGAGGCAACTTGTGCTAGTTGCTTCCAACTTTGAAGACAACTTGACCAAGTTGCTTTCACTTTTGGAGGCAACTTGAGCTAGTTGATTCGCATTGGAGGCAACTTGAGCTAGTTTATTCCGATTCTGGAGGCAACTTGGTTATGTTTTTGAGCTAGTCGACGAATTTGTGGTGCAATGGTAACACGTGGTTGTGTTGATTTGATGATGATGGTTGTGCCGCTGGTGCTCATGCTTTAAAGTCAAGAGAGTAGATGAATGCTTAGGAAGTTGAAAAGGAACTCAATATGAATCCGGGCATTGAAAGCGAGAACAGAAGTTGTTACTGCTTGTGTGTTACCGATGGTGTTTGGTAGGGGCATGGAAGTGACGCACCTATTTGGCTCATGTTGCAAGTGTGCATAGACGGTTGTGGTCATGAAGCTTTTTTGCAGGTAGAGTTGCGAGAGCAGATGGATGGTGTGGTGTTATATGGTGGTTGTTTGAATTGTCGGTTGAGATCGATGGTGTGGCGAACCTTGTGGTGCAATGGTAGCATAACCGACTATATGTCGAATGATGTGTGTTCGATTCACACTAGGTTCACTTATTTGTGTATAATTTTTATTTTTTTTGGAGACAACTTGTGCTAGTTGCCTCCATATATGGAGACAACTTAGGCTAGTTGATTTCACTTTTTGAAGACAACTTTGTGCTAGTTGCTTTCACTTGTTGAAGACAACTTGAGCTAGTTGCCTCCGATATGGACACAACTTCAGCAAGTTGACTCCACATGGTGGTGGTGGTTGGCGGCGGCGATGGTTGGCGGCGGCGGTGGGTGTCGGTTGTTGGCGGCGGCGGTGGTAGTGGACAGTGGTGGTGTTCGTTAGCAGTGGCGGTGGTTTGGTGGTGGTGGTGGACAGTGGTGGTGGCGGTGGTGGTGGTCGGTGGTGGTGGTCGGTGGTGTTGGTCGTCGGTGGTGGTTGTTAGTTGTGGTGGTGGTCGGTGGTGGTGGTTGGTGGTGGTGGTGGTGGTCGGTGGTGGTGGTGGTAGGCGGTGGACAGTGGTGGTGGTTGGCGGTGGACAGTGGTGTGGGCATTAAAAATATTTTTTTATTTTTTTTTATTTTTTTTTGAATAGTGGTTGTGGTGGTTTTGTATATTCACTATATAAAAGAGGGTATTTTAGTAATGTATTAGACTTAGGGGTATTTGTAAAGTTGATAAGGGTATATTTCAAGGGGCCTCATAGTAGGGGTATTTAGATAATGTTCCCAAAATAGAAACACAGAGGTTATTTAGAATGCATGAGTGCCATTTGATGGAATCAGTGTTTATAATTGGGACAAATTTTAAGGTCCAAGTCTGGGATAATAAATCCAAATCGTTAACCATTCCCTTTTCTAGAGTCATTTCCCTCTCCATCATTCATAGTTTTTATGGAGCACACACAGGCAGTTGTTATGGTGAATTTTCTTTGCTGAAGGAGAAAATCGTAAAATTATTTTTGGTTCCATATCAGAAAAATGAAATTATGAATTTTATTTCGGGTTTCATCTTCTTCTAATTCTTCATCCATAACCTAAATCTTTATTAATCCATTGGCGGCGGCATCAACAGCCGAAGAAAAGAGTGAGGTCCAACAACCCTCTCGAGAATAGATAGAAAGAACTATGATTTTGGGCATACCAAAATCTTTCTAGGCATACTCAATAAAGACAAAAAGGGTTGTGAAATAGCAAAATCAGGTATCCCCTTAACCCAATTTTTTTTAATGGCAAATCTACCCTTTACGTATTAGTGCTAGTAAACTGGATTAGTGATTAATTATTTTGTTTAGTGATTAAGATAATTTTCGTAATTATAAAGGTTGTTCAGATGAAAAAATTGGGGAAAAAAATCAAAGTTTTGGTTAAGAAGGAGAGAAAGAAGGAGAAAGTGAGAAAATTTTAATTCTTGATTCAATGGAGGATGAGGAGGGTCATAATTCATATAAAAACCTAGGAAAATACATATCAACTATGACAATGATTCCCAAATGGCTGATTTCTTAGATTATGAGAATGATTTTACACAAACTCAAACTCAAGCTCAAACTCAAACTCAAACCCAAACTCAAGATGATGATTTTGATGAGCCAAATTCAGATGATGAGCACATATATGAGGAACCCAATGCTTCTAATACACAGGTACACTTCTATCTTATGGTCAATCTCACTTCTATAGCTTGAAATTATCAAAAGTTTGGATTTTTGCTTCATGGTTCGGCGAACCAGGTTCAGATTCGGCTCACATCTATGAGCCGAATCAACCAAATCATGAACGGTTCGGCTCACTGAATCTGTTTACAGCTGTTTATGGGTAAAAATCGTTTCTGCCGATTTCGGTAAATTCGGTTGGTGAGTGAGAAACTGGTTCAAACCCTAAACAAATGTCTTTAACGCAGTGAGCACTTTATAGATTCGAGATCAATGCACAAGTCCGGCTAAACCAAGAAATGGCCGTTCCGGACTTGCTTCGGTCACAAAGTGGAGGAGAAGGGTTGATTTGGGTAGGGAAGCAAAGAAAGGTGTTGAGGAGAGTAGTATCTCGACTTGTATCATAAAGTGAAAGCTTATGAAGCTTGCAAGAGATGAAAGCTTTTGGAGATCTTTCAAAGTTGCCTTTATGAGAGTGTAAGTGTAGTATATTTCTCCCGATCGAGACTTGTTGTCCGGTAGAAATAGGTAAGACCTATTTATACAAGTCGAGATTGAAACGCACTCCTGGCCTCATGAAGGAAGAGAGTAAAGGGTGAAATAATGGGAGGAGGTGGTAACCGCATGGTTTAATGGGTGAAAACGTTTTTCACCATTATTTCTCTTTTATTTGACCGCTTTATTCCTATTCATGCTTTCTTAATTGTGAGCGTAGTGTACGTTTACATGCTGTGACCGCCAAACCAAAACCCTAAAGAAGCACCCCCCCAGTTTTGTGTTGATATCTCGTTGGTTGCGCCTTGAGTGCAAGTGGTGCTGCTAATGGCGCGTGTGGCATGTGCCAATGGCATGTGCGGAATGCCTTGGTGGTAGGTTGCATGGTTTTGCAAGTTAGGCTACCAGCGTGTGTGTTTGGCATGTGCCAATGGCATGTGCGAAATGCCTTGGTGGTAGGTTGCACGGATTGCAAGTTAGGCTACCAGCGTGTGTGTTTGGCATGTGCCAATGGCATGTCTTGAATGCCTTGGTGGTAGGTTGCACGGGTTTGCAAGTTAGGCTACCGGCGTGTGTGTTTGGCATGTGCCAATGGCACGTACGGCCATGTTGACCTAGTTGCAAGTCTTGCAAGCCTAGGGCGCTATATTTGGCGTGTGCCAATGGCATAGCGACTTGGGATATGGCTTGCGGCACGTATTGGCATGTGCGGCCATGTTGACCTAGTTGCAAGTCTTGCAAGACTAGGGCGCTATATTTGGCGTGTGCCAATGGCATAGCGGCTTGGAATATGGCTTGCGGCACGTATTGGCATGTGCCAATGGCATGTGCGGCCATGTTGACCTAGTTGCAAGTGTTGCAAGCCTAGGCGCTATATTTGGCGTGTGCCAATGGCATAGCGACTTGGAATATGGCTTGCGGCACGTATTGGCATGTGCCAATGGCATGTGCGGCCATGTTGACCTAGTTGCAAGTCTTGCAAGCCTAGGGCGCTATATTTGGCGTGTGCCAATGGCATGGCGACTTGGAGTATGGCTTGCGGCACGTATTGGCATGTGCCAATGGCACATGCGGCCATGTTGACCTAGTTGCAAGTCTTGCAAGCCTAGGGCGCTATTATTGGCGTGTGCCAATGGCATAGCGACTTGGAATATGGCTTATGGCACGTATTGGCATGTGCCAATGGCATGTGCGGCCATGTTGACCTAGTTGCAAGTCTTGCAATCCTAGGGCGCTATATTTGGCGTGTGCCAATGGCATAGCGACTTGGAATATGGCTTGCGGCACGTATTGGCATGTGCCAATGGCATGTGCGGCCATGTTGACCTAGTTGCAAGTCTTACAAGCCTAGGGCGCTATATTTGGCGTGTGCCAATGGCATAGCGACTTGGAATATGGCTTGCGGCACGTATTGGCATGTGCCAATGGCATGTGCGGCCATGTTGACCTAGTTGCAAGTCTTGCAAAGCCTAGGCGCTATATTTGGCGTGTGCCAAAGGCATAGCGGCTTGGAGATTTGGCATTGTCGCCATGGTGTGCGATTATGCGGCTTGGTTTGGCATGGTTGCCATGGTCTTGCAGAGTGCGGCTTGGTTTGGCATTGTTGCCAATGATGCGCAGAGTGCGGCTTGGTTTGGCATTGCTTTGCCATGATGCGCGCAGTGGCGGCTTGGTTTGGCATTGTTGCCAATGATGCGCAGAGTGCGGCTTGGTTTGGCATTCTTTGTCATGGTGCGCGAGTGCGGCTTGGTTTGGCATTGCTTTGCCATGATGCGCGAGTGCGGCTTGGTTTGGCATGGTTGCCATGGTGCGCGAGTGCGGCTTGGTTTGGCATTGTTGCCAATGATGCCAGAAGTGCGGCTTGGTTTGGCATGGTTGCCATGGTGCGCGAGTGCGCTTGGTTTGGCATTGTTGCCAATGATGCGCAGAGTCTTGCTTGGTTTGGCATGGTTTGCTCTGCAGTGCCTTGAGTGCGGCTTGGTTTGGCATGGTTGCCATGATGCGCGATGTGCGGCTTAGTTTGGAATTAGGGTTACGGTCGAAATCCCTAATCTGGTATTTTGAAAAAATACCCACATTAATTATTTACACGAAGGTTAAATGCTCTTAGTTAATGTGTTGCGGGTAACACTAGGTCATGGGGTTTTACGATTTTACCCCTTGTTTAAAAACCACCATCAACAACAAGATGCGCCGAACCTATAATTTTCAATTCCCACCCTTTTGCTAGACACTAGTTAGCTTATATGAAAGTTTCATAGTAAGGCGAACAACATCCCGCATTGCCTAGGAATAAGAAAATTGATGGTTCGGCTAATATATTAAAACTATTAAGAGCCGAATATGAATTTGTTAATTTTTGGGTAAAATATTGTTATTGGTTGGCATATATTGATAATATCGAATAAGCGAAACCTCTAAATGTTACGGGTTCGGCACAATATATCATTATCGTATGAGTAGGAACATAAATATTGTTTTGGTTCTAAGACATATTGAGAATATCGTATAAGCGAAAATTTCTATTATATTCCTTTTCGGACAATTAACCTTGTGATATTGTCTTGTAGATCGTGCTTGGACCCATGGAAAATCAACTTTGATCCAGTAGATATGATTCACGAGGATACAAGGATCACTTCCAAAATGATTTGGTATGTAAGAACTTTTGTTTATCTTAATGTTGTCGGAATATTCCAAAGTTTTTCTTACAAATTATTTGTTTTGGAATGAACGTAGACATGGAAAACTAAACCGAAGTTCTTGATTGGCTTGAGGAACATGCGATGAAGGTAAATTGTGTACTAGTTAAAGAATGGCAAGGCCGATGGGATCGGTTTGAAATGATTTGTGAGCGTAGTGGAACTGGCGCAAGCAAGGTTAAAAAGGGTACCGTATATGTTGGGAAGACCGGGAGAAAGAATAGGACGAAGACGAAGAAAAGAAATTGCCCTTTCAAGATCGTTTTCAACCTCAAGAATAAGACCATGAAGAAAGAAGATCAATATTGGATAATGAATAAAGATATGTATTGTTGTCATAACCACCCACGTCCCAAAGACCTTCATGGACATGCGAAAGTAGCGCGACTCAAACCCGATGAGATGCTAGAAGTGGATAAAATGACACGAGCACGTTTGCCACCTTCTAGGATTCTTAGCAAATTGAAGGCGGACAACAAGAATAACAAGTCGACTATGCAAACTATCTACAATGCAAGACAAAAGATTAGAAGACTCAATTTGCAAGGTAGGATGGTGATGCAACAAGTAATGTGGTTAGGGGTGAAGAATAACTACGCTTGCCAAAAGAAGTTGGATGACTTCGGTCAAGTCACACACCTTTTCATTGCCCACCCGGAATGCGCCCAATTGGCTCTATGCTTCCCACAAGTTATTATATTGGATTGCACGTACAAGACTAATAAATATGAGATGCCGTTGATGAACATTTTGGGGCATACTTCGACAAAGGCACCGTTCACCGTGGCTTTTTGCTTCATGAAAAACGAGAAGAAAAGAGTTATGTTTGGGGTTAGAACAATTGAAGTTAATTTTCCGGGAAGGTGCTCTTCCTAAAGTGTTCGTTTCCGATCAAGATTCATCGTTTATGTATGCTATTAAGAAAGTATTTCCGGATGCATTCAATTTTCTTTGTACGTTTCACATATGGTTCAATGTGAGGAAAAAATGCCAACCGATAATTCAACCACTTAAGTTGAAAGAATTAGAGAATATTGCTAAACTACCGTTGGAGACACGAGTAAAGAAAAAGAATGAATTCTTGAAAGCATATGAACATAATGAGATGTTGTGGGCTTCTTTCCATCGCGAATGGGAAGCTTTGATATGGTCAATCACCGAGGATGTCTATGAAGAAAATTTTCAAATGCTTATTAAGCATTGGAAGACCGCCTACCCGATGTCATTACTTACTTGGTCAAAGATGTGCTGGAACCTAATAAAGAAAGGTTCGTGAGTTGTTTCACAAATCGGCACAAACACTTCGACAACCAAGCCACAAGTATGGTAGAGTCGGCTCATTATCGGTTGAAGAAGAACCTTTTTGGATGTGTTGACACTTTCGTCACGGTTTTGATGCAATTGATGAATATTTCAAAAGTGATGTTGTGAGAATTAAAGCCGCGTTCGAGCATGACCTTATGTTTAGACACAAGCATTACGGTAGTAATTGGCTTGGTGAATTAACTTATAGAGTCTCCCATCTATGCATTGACTTGTTGATGAAAGAAGTGGATTTTATTAAGACATTAGGCTCCAACTTGGAGGAAGAGTGTGTTTGTAAAATGAAGGCATCTATGGGACTTCCATGCCGCCACCCTACTTCGGTACAAGGATGGGGTCATACCATTTGAGGATATTGATCATTTTTGAAACAATTAAGCTTCGATCCTCTCCCAACCGAAGATAGCGAGGATGATTTAGAGATATGGGACACGACAAATGGGAAAAAGTTGGCGGAGATGTATAGGAATATGTCCCGAGCTCAAAAGAAATTCCTATGGGACAACATGATGCGGTCATGTATCCTTTCACCCAAGAAAATATTTTAGGAATAGGAGAAGTGTGAACCAGAAAGGTAGGAAGAGTAAGAAAATGAATAATTTTCAAACTAGACAAGCTAACAAGGAACTATTGGCTAATAAAAGGGATCCATCCGGCGTTGAATACCATGATGCAATGTATGACAAGGCAAAGAAGGAAATTGAGAAGTTGATGAAGGAGGAAGAAGTCAAAGTTCCAAAAAACAGGTCGTCCGAGTAACAAAGAGGTGAATGATAATGATTGTCCGTCACAAGCAAAGGATAGCAAAGAGGATGCCAAGGGGAAGGCTAAGATGTATCCTTCACAAACTAAGATAAAGGAGAAAAGGACCGTACATGAAATTGGTAGGATGAGAGGACCCAAAAGAGATAAGTCCGGTAAGTATTTGAGGCCTATCAATTTGATATACGATAACTACTTGGAAGATCTATCGCCAATAATTCATGAGCATATTATAGCAATGGACGACGTGCAAGGTGATGGAAATTGTGGTTATTACGCCACAGCGGAACAACTTGGTCCTTTTATGGATGGCAATATTCGGTGCCTTTGAAAATGAAGTGAACTATATTCGGCAAAACGACTGTTACAAACCCTACGTAAAAACAAAGAATTCTATAAGACAATGATGAGAACAGGTCCAAGAGAAGATGCAGGGGTGGCAGCGGAGTACGTTGCATTCGAACGTCGTTTGCATGGGGATATTGTCATTACCCAAGAACATTGGATGTCAATGCCCATTTTTGTGTTTTTAATAGCGGAGACATTCGATTGCGTCGTACATTGTTTCGCATGGATGGTAGTAGCTTTACTTACGCGCCTCCAACAAAACCTTGCAATGATGGTGTATAGGATAAAAGACTTGTTCTTGGATTTGTTCAAAATTGTCATTTTATCGGCCTCAAACTTAGACAAGGTTGCCCATTACCACCCTTGATGAGTGCAGCCTTTTGGCCTAGAATTACCTGAAGCATAGTGAAATTTCCTCCAATGTTTGTGCTTGTCAACCTAGGCGGCGCAAGTTGGTCCAACGGGTAAGCCCCGGCGGCCGTTCCCAAGCATACTTGTTAACGGTTTCAATATTCTTTACCAATTGGAGATAATTAGCATTTACCTTGTTTAGGTAAGGTCGGGGAAAGATATCTCGCCAAGAGTATAAAGTAAGTTTGCGGTTCCGACTTGCTTCACTTTGATCTCGTCCATTACCAACACTCTCGATTTACTTTCTCTTTTGTGTTCTCAAATTCCTTTTTCAAGTTAGTTAGCTTGATCTTCTTATTCTTCTTATTCCTTCCACCGGTGTATGCAAAACAGAATCGACATCTTTAACGGATCGACAAAAACTCCAACTCGAGTTTTGTATGAAATCCAACCAAGAGTTTCCTCGAACAACTTGTACAACTCTTCCCAACTCATGTCATAATAATCGGCATCCACGCTTCTACCCCTTGATTTAAGGCACAGCCAATCTTACTGCTTCATCGGGAGAGATTGTCATCTCTCAAAAGGTAATTGAAACGTGTAAGTCTACGGACAAAATCTCTCGAGCAAACAGAGGTCATCACACTATCATATTCTTGATGTCCATATTGAATGGCGGGCCATGTGCGAGGATTGTACATAAGCAACCACCTCATCAACCTCTTGAGAATGTTTCCATTCTCGCTGCCCTCTGGTGTCTCAATACTCGGACCTTGCACGGTGGTGATCGGGAGTCTCATAAATCTTTTTGCCCAAGATTCGGCGTAACCAATCAA
The DNA here is from genome assembly GCA_023531295.1 of Papaver armeniacum. Taxonomy (NCBI): domain Eukaryota; kingdom Viridiplantae; phylum Streptophyta; class Magnoliopsida; order Ranunculales; family Papaveraceae; genus Papaver; species Papaver armeniacum. Next base: position 58,058 of record JAJJWW010008348.1, read on the forward strand.
CACATTTCCTCCATCTTCCGGAAGACCATGAGGTGACCATCCGATCTAGGTGAAATTACATCATCTTCGCGGGGAATGTGAAAACCATGTGGCAGTTGTTTCGCAACTTTGTTCTCACGAGTCTACAGTTGTGCAACCTTCTTACCTTTCTCGGGTTTTCTTTGGGGTTGTGTTTCTTGAATATCATCAACTTCTTGAATATCATCAACTTCATCATCATAAATACCTTCTTCTTGTCTTCCAACTTTTCCATGTTCATCTACTTCTTCTATGTCGGTTCTCTACGGTTCGCTCCCAATTTTTTCGTACCTCCTCCTCGAGGATGGAGTTTTAGAAGTAGAAGGTGTTACCTCCATCCTCTTCTTCTTTTTAGCTGCATTGTTCCTGACATAAGCATAAAACATATAAGCCTAATACTTCGAACAACAAAGGAATACAACATGAATGAAATATGTATTTGATTATCATTTACGAGAGTAGTTAGAAACATATGCACAAAATACTTCCAAGCCGAACATAATTACTCGGCACAAAACTACCACTATCGAGTAAGCCGAACCATATTTAAGACTTAAAATACTTATTCGGCGCATAATGATTTCATAACATGAGCCGAACCTCTACACTTTCAAAAAAAATGAATTCTAACAACACATATTCGGCTCAAAACAAATAGTATCGAATAAGCCGAATCTATACTTAGGAATTGTAACATATGTTCGTGCAAAATAATATCATAGGATACGCCGAGGCTATACATGAACAATATACGAAATTCTACAAACACATGTTCGGCTCAAATCTAATTGTATCGAATAAGCCGATCCTAAAAATTCCGCTCAAATCTCATTTAAACTTTTAAGCCGAGCTTGTTCATGTGCATTTTGAGTTCGAGTTTCAAGAACAGAGTTCGGCGCAAATACGGAGAGTAACATACGCCTAACCCTACCCTCAGAATCGCGCAAAATCCTTATTTTTGACTATAAAACATATTATACCAATCAAAAGCATCAAAATATGAAGTGGGTTTGTAGAAACTTACTTTCTTATTCTCATTTCGAGTGTTGGTTTCTTCACTTTCTTCTTAGGTTCGATTTGTGGTCGGATTTCACTTTGTTCTACATCTTCATCTTCAATGAAGTTTTCTTCAATTGGTGCTTCAATTGATCTATTAGAAACGCGTTACATTTTACGACGACCCATTATATAGTAGAGTGTTTAATCGGCGATCAATTTTTCATGAATCGGCGATTTTCAATTTCACGGCGATGGAGCGAGGAGGCAGAGGAGGGAGGAAGAAGAAGAATAAAGAAGACGAAAACTGATTTTGGTTTTTGGTATTATGTTTTTGTATTAGGGTTAGGGATAGATTAGTAATTTAGAAGATTTAAGGGCATATAGGTAATTGAACTACCCATAGGGTACCCCTTATAAGGTCACCCAAGTTAGGACTAGTGCTTTGTATGCCTAGTAAGATTTTGGTATGCCCAAAATCATAGTTCGATAGAAAGGACCCTTTTTTTTTGATAGGCTAAAGCCGGACCCAAGCCCCTACCCAAATCCAGCCAGTTTGACTAGCCCCACTGCTAGACCCAACTAAATTAAATACAAACATCTACGGTGGGGATCGAACCCCTTACTTCCACTTTACTGGAGTTGATGGGATACCACTGAGCTATGCTCTTGGACCCGATAGAAAGGACCCTTTAAGCTTCCCATTCTTGCCAAGTTTACTGAGGACTCGGTTACAAGTTAGGACTTTGCGGGAAGGATCAAATAATGCCCTGAACATCCATTCATCCCAATACATCAAAGTAATGGCGCATAAGCCATGAACCATAATGGTTCAAGAGAGGAGACAATCATTAAATGAATGAGAAAACAAATGTAATACTAGACAAGATTTTCCTGTTACATATTCCCTCTACCAGATTCAATTAATGGAAGTTTACATGAGTTATTATCGAGATAACTAAGAATGAAGAGTGCATGATCAGGACAGATCTCTCACACCTGGTCTCGACTCCAAATATAGCTTGAGCTGTTTAATTCACCTTTTTTCTGACCCAAACACAGACTATGTTCATGGGAGAGCATAACCTTAACGATGTTGTTGCAAGGTATGTTGTTTACGGAAAAAGTGTCATGGTAGTTGTAGGTGTGAATAATCCACAGATCCAGGTGGAGCAATCCTAGGTAGTGAGGCATCGACAACATATGAATTGTGAAGCACCAAATCATTTTACTCGGCCTTGGCGCGAGAAAAGAGACACCAAGGGAACCCGTGAAAAAAATACGTGTAAAGGTTGGAGGTGACGGAAGAGATAGCCATCAAGTATAAGAGCAATAAATGCACTGACGAAGTAGTTAAGAAGATAAGGAGAATCTGGTCAAAGTAAGACTCGGCTAAGAATACCAAGGGAGATATCAGCTATACTCACTAAGCAAACAACACCGGACGAGTGGACGTCGGGAGAAGGTATCACTAGGCTCGGCCCAGTATCTCGGAAGAGACATCATCCCTGGTCCGAGAAGGATATCAAGGAAGTTGTGCCACGACTTACACTGTAACTTGGATGTATCATCATGTGTAGTTATAAATAGAGAGCCATGTAGAGAGCTAAGGACCAAGTAATCAATAAGGGAGATAGAGAGAACATCAAGAGCTAGAGAGTGAGAAGAGAGTACTTGTTAGCAAGACACACACTTTGTAACCTTGAATCAAGTAATATGATCATCCCTTTACCCCGTGGACGTAGGTAATCATACCGAACCACGTATATCTTGTGTTCTTGTGCATCTCTTGTGTTTTTACTTCATGGTGTGTGTGTTTATGATTCTTTGGATGTAGTTGTAGGATTCTTGCGCCGACTAAGGGGACCGTGTAACATCTTTTGATACCTTGCATAAAAACCATTAAAGAGAGATTCAAAAGCTCCTAAAACATCTCCGGATGATAGTTGACGCTAAGTGAAAGACTCTTGTGGTTAAAGCATATGAGTTGATAGATGAGTCTGTTAAAGTAATCTTTTCTCCGAAACTCGAGTCTTTTATATTAGTTTTTGTTCAACCTTTGGTGAAACTCACATCGCCTTCATTTGAGTCGAAAAACTCTTTCAACAGTCTGAACAATCTTGTTCTCATCTCTTGTTAAGCAAAACTCTTCTTATCTTACGATTTTGAGTCAAAGAAACTTGTGATTGTTTTGTTTTTGAAAGCAATTTCTTTATGTCAAAATCCTTGAAATAGTTGTAAGATCTCAGGTTTGAGTTATAGTTGATCGTGTTTCCTTATATGACTAAGAATAGCTATTAGAAAGATTCAAAGCTCCCAAAAAGATCATCTTTGATGCTTGGTAGAAGCTAGAATGAAATTTCATCTGACTGGTCATATCTCGTCGTGGGTTAATTAAACACAATAATAGCAACGGAAAAAACCTACTCAAAATCATTGAGTTAGGGTTTCCAAAGCTTTGGCTATAAGGGGTTTGGTGAGCACTTCAATGACAGTCTCACCCTAATCCCATAATAAGAGCCCTACAACAACATTAGAAATCCAAAAGGTCGAGAAACCTTCTTTTGGAAACCTGTATAGTTGAGACACCGGCAAAATGATTGACGGAAGTCTTCGTTACAAACCCTGGCCAACAAAGAAATTTTCCGATCAAGTGTATGGATGATTAATGATTTCTGGCACAAGGAATGTTAGAAAAAATAATGATTAATGCATGGGAAAGTACCGAAAGCGACTTAGCAAAGCACCTTTTCAAAAAATGGTCTTGTTAGTCAAAACTACCTAATTTACTGAGATCAGCATGTCGAAGTGAAAAGGAATCAGAACTGATGTACTTCATCCTTAACCTTTTCAAAAACAGTCCAAAGTGAGGTGTTGTCTATTTTGCTGACATAGGTAGGGATGGGCGAGCAGAAGAGTATCGATCATACCCGAGCCGATAGCAAGTACTTCCGGGACGGGCATAATCCTGTGGAATCGGACTGTAGCAGGGACTAGCGCGCAGGAGGGAGTGACGGATTCTCGACAACAAAATAATCAATAACATCAGAAGGAAGAGTCCCAAGCACCGGGTGAGGTATGGCAACTGTCAACGAAGAAGTCGACCTTGGACGAGACGATGATCTTTCTCCAAGGGGATTGCGGATTAACCCGAGCCAATTGAGACCAGTGGACATGGTGGATGGAATGACTGCATTGGACACAGATGACGATGAGGAAGCGCAAATCATGCGAGAAGAACGTAGGCGAGCAAGGTAACGTGCGAAGTATCGATTTTCCCTGGATGAAGAGGGCGAGAGTCTTAGACATGTACGTTTAGAGATGGGCAATACCACCATAGACATTTCACCAGTCGCAACCCTTCCCCCCATAGCTCCTCCTATGGCACCATCGGCTACACCACCCAACATGGTAGGAAACCATGTAAATGGTCATTCTAGCCATGAGAGTATTGACCGACGTTGATAGAAAGTCCGGAAAACTAGAGAAGGCAGGAAGACTTGATGAGGGAATTGCAGAGAAGAAATTTGGCAGCCCTAGGGCGATTCATTTCACGGTCTTCGGATAAATGTAAAGACTTCTTTGGGACACTAAGAAAAGGAGAAAAATTCAAATGGAGCGAGGAGTGTGAGGAGGCATTCCAAAATATTAAGCAACATCTCGCGAGCCTACCAGCGTTACAAAGACCCGAGCCCGATGAAGTGCTTACCCTATTCTCAGGGCAACGAGTTATGCCATCAGTGCGGTCTTAGTCAAAAATGTGGGGGTAGAAGAGAAGCATGTGTACTTCATAAGAAAAATTATGAACCCAGCGGAGAAGAACTACACGAGTTGAGTTATTGATACTATCCTTAGTGTTTGCAACACAAAAGCTTCAAACTTATTTCCAAACTCACAGAATTCGAGTGCTTACGAAGTCTTCCATAGAATCAGTGCTCAACAATGCAGCAAGGTCGGGACGAATCTATAAATGGAGTGATCAAATCAAACAGTTCAACATCTTCTATGAGATGAGAACGGCAGTAAAGGCATAGGCAGTGGCTGAATTTCTGGAAGATTTTCCTTTATACGATGAGGACTAAATCGAAAACATTCCAGGCATGGAAGAAGACCGAGAATATCCATCCGACCTCCTTGAAACCTGCAGTCCGACGCGGTGGTAAGTCTTCATAGACGGGTCATCCAATATAGACGGGTCGGGCCTAGGGCTAGTCTTCACCACACCAAAGGGGAAGAAGATGGTTCACTCCTTTAGGCTTGAATTTAAGGCAACAAACAATGTCCCCGAGTACGAGACCGTAATAAATGCTTTGCGGATGATAGTATAAATGGGGATCCACAACGTGAGATTGACTAGTGACTCTCAGCTAGTTATTAGCCAGGTCAACGGGCAGTACGCTATACATGACCCGGTATTGCAGAAGTATTGGGAGCTCGCCCAATTTTATATCGCCCAGATACCAAACATCAAGTTTCGACACATCTGCAGAAAAGGTAATCGACATTCGGACGTCTACCGGCATACATCGCTCTCGCTTCATGCTAACGGAGACTCGAGCATTGAAGGCATCGAGTCATGAGAATCCCGATGCCATCTGCAGGCCGGTAGACATAAAAACATATGTAGCGGTAACTACGGCTGATAAATATGAAGTCGGCAATTGGCGAAAGCCCATCCACCAATACCTGGAGACGGGAGAGTTGCCTAAGGGACGACCCGAAATCAACAAAATTAAAACCAAAGCAGCGGCGTACGAACTACGAGACGGTGTTTTGTATAGAAAGTCATACCTAGGGCCACTGTTAAGGTGCCTAAGCAAAGAAGAAGGGCACTCAATACTGAATGAGCTACATTATGGGGCCGCGGGCAATCATAGCTCGGGTCAAAGCCTGGCAACCTGAGCCAAAACCATGGGATATTTCTGGCCCTATAAGAACGAAGATGCAAAACATATGGCATTAATTGGCGATGAATGCCAAAAGTTTGGCAAAAAGATACATGCACCTGCAGTAACTTTGAACTCAGTAATTAGCCCATGGCCTTTCGCCAAGTGGGGGATCGATATCGTAGGACCCTTACATGTTGGGTCGGGGAAAAAAATATATTTGATCGTGGCTATTGACTATTTCACAAAATGGGTGGAAGCTGCACCACTAAGGAACATTCGGGATAAGGATGTTTTTCATTTTATTTGGGAACACATCATTTGTCGTTTTGGCGTACCAGCAACAATCGTCTCGGAAAATGAAAAACAGTTACAAGGCAAGAACATTGATCTGCTATTTAACACCTACAATATTCGAAAAACCTAGGCAACACCCATTTACCCACAAAGGAATGGGCAGGACGAGATCACAAACAAAACCATAGCTGGCAACCTAAAAAAGAAGTTGGACGGAGAATATAGCGAGTGGTGTGAGGAGCTCTACAATGTTCTATGGTCTTACAGGACTACCCGAAGGGATGCGACCGGCTTATCACCCTTCATGCTAACGTACGGGACAGAAGCTATCCTTCCAACTGAGGCAATGATACCTACAAAAAGGACTAAGGCATGGAGACAGAATATCTCAGAGGATCTTATTCTATCCAAGCTCGATGACTTAGAACAAAGTAGAGAAATGGCCCTACAAAAAAATGCAAAACTACCAAAGGCGACTACAACGTGAATACAACAAACGAGTTCGACCGAGAGAGTTTCAACCCGGTCAATTGGTATTGAAAGAGCTACCCAGTTACAAACGTGACAAGAAAGGCGGGAAACTAGCGTCACGATGGGGCGGACCATACACTATTGTGGAAAAAGTGGGAGAAGGGGCGTACAAGATAGTGAAATCAGATGGAACACCCGAACTGCGACCGTGGAACACTAGGCACTTGAAGTTATATCACCCATGAGAGGTGTGTAGGCGGGTATGATATTCGTCATTTATTTCCTTAAAAATCCACGTGGGGTAAGGAATATGGCAATTGCGTCTAATGGTCATTCGTACTCGGGGTGACGACAGTGTGCAAGTGCTGAGGTGACTTACACTCGAATGGACATTCGTACTCAGGGTGATGGCAGTGTGCAAGTGCCGAGGTGTCTTACACTTGACGGGCTATTCGAAATCGGGGTAGTGGAAGTGTTCAAGTGCCGAGGTAGTCTAAGGGCCCTGGTGGTTGGAAACCAGTGGTCGATTTTCGGGGCATGAGTACCCGACAGTCGAGCATACAACATTCCTCCCATCGCAAGTGGCCGAAATCACTTGCCCAAGCTAGTTAATTGATAAATTCTTGGGGATATCGATCCAATAAAACCTAGGAATGACCGAATACCTTACCACTGGATCAAAACTGACGGTGATGAGATACCTCAATCGGGACATGGCATTGGGCCCGATGACCCTCCTTATTGAGTGTGTTTGACAGAAAAGGTATCTATACTAACACATTAAAAAATTTTGTTGCAGGAAGTAATAAATTCACCATAGATAGAAAGCCAAACTATGACCATAGTAACACAAGTAAAAAATGCCAAGCAACAAGAGAATAACCGATCGGCGACGCAGCACCTCATCAAAGAAAATTGTCAGAAAATATGAAGATGTTCAAGCGAATTCCAGCCCAACATATGGAGCAATAGTGGCGCAACACTACAAAAGACCTACCTATGCCTTTGGCGGAACTGATCCCGAACCTGCCCTCTTAGCAGCAGCATTAGCCCGTTTATTTTCCATAACCGCCTTCACACCTTCTTTCACCTTGGCGACAAGCTCGGTGTTGAAATTCTCCTTCTCGGCAGCAAGATCCCGAGTCAGTTGAGTCGATGTCGCCTCAGCAGCAGCTACCTGCTCGAGTAGTTGGGTTTCCCTTGCCTTCAGCCAAACAGCCTCTTCCTCCAAAGACTTCACCTTTCCTTGTTTGACTACAATTGAGAAAAAACGATTAGTAATAGGGGCAATAACATCATAAAATAAAAATACGTACAAACACAACACAACACAGGCAACAACACCTTCAAGCAAGGGAAAAACTACTTTAACGGTTTCCTCGGACTTAAGTAAACTACATTCGAGGGCCAAGATCTTAGCAGTTAACTCATTATAGTGCTGTTCGTTGAACTCATTGGTGGGTCAATATTTTTTATGATCACTCCAACTAGCCTTCTGTCGATCGTGTGATGCATGCAGACCCGACAGTTGAGCCCGAACCCATTCCAACTCCTCGGATACCTGGTTAAACCTATGAAGCCTCTCACGTAACTCTTGATTAGACCTCTCAGCGGCGTCTTTTTTCCCTAGAATCCGCTGGCGATCAACGTGCAAGTCTCTGTTCTGAAGCCTTAGTCATTCACATTGATTTTCCAAATTATCGGCCAACAATGTTTTATCGGCGGTAATACCCTGGGCCCGAGAAAGGCTCGCTCGAGAAAGGCTCGCTCGAAGATTATCCATCTCCTCGGGCACATATTCATAGGTCTCATAATGGTATAGCTCGGCTCGAAGATCCTCAATCTCGGCCTCTTGACGATCAATTTTGTCATCCTTATTAACGATTCTTTGATGAAGATCGGCCACATGACTTCGTTCTATATCCAACTTTCTCTTTAACAAACGTTATTTCGAAGCAGCGTCGGCATCAATACTAGACATCTCGGCTAGGAAGATAGTACTAAACTCAGGATATTGGCACTACAAAATCAATCATAGAAAGGTAGTCTCAAGCAAGTACCTTCGGTCTCGGCCAGTTGCTTCTCCAGCTCTCTGGTTCGCCCTTGCTCTCGCTGCAATTGGAGACGAAGACTTTCCATTTCGGCTAGCTCCCTTCGTCCCAGAGCAGCATCCAACAACTCTCTATTGGCAGCCTGAGAACATTATGAACATCAACAACCATCCCACGTCATAAATGTACAACTAATAAAGATAACTAACCATCTGGTCGAAGGTATCTTTCAAAACGGCAGAATACAAGGATACCGCATTAATCATCTCCTCGTCGGTTAGGGATCCAAAATCGGGAGAAGTAAGAGCCCCTAGAGAATTGCACACTGGGACCGAGAAGGTGAAAAAGGTAGTCCCGCCCGAGCTTTGGGCAAGAACAACAGGAGGCACAGTCCCCAACAACTCGACCCCAGGAGTAACATTTTCTCCAGCATCAGAAACAACATTACCTCCACCACCAGCAGACTTTTCTATTTTCTTCAGCTCCTCTTCCTCCCCCACACCACCGGTCCCGTCCTCCTCGTCAAAAAGATCGTCATCACCATCAGACAACAGAAACACAACACATAGGCAAGGGTGACACCTTTACCAGCAGACTGCTGGGGCATAACCTTCCTTGGGGCAGACTCATCAACCTTCATTTACTTAGCCTTCCCACTAGGCTTACCACCTACAACGGTAGACTAAACATCAGAAGTTTTTTGAGGCGACGACCTCAAGAAATGAGATAAAAGTAGCCGATCGTCGGGATCCTCACCATCTTTCGCTGAAGCACCTCCAGCTCCTCCTCTATCAACTTTCGACTTCTGCACATGAGTCTTCGTTAGATCCATTCAAGGCAACAAATAGAGGCAAGTACATGTACTGTGAATAAAGCAGCATATTTTTTACCTTCCCTGTCTCTTTCTCAACTCCTATGCTAGGAATTTTATCCCTCTTTCGAAGGCTGAGAGCCTCAGGCTGGCTACTCTGGGACTTAAACTACAACATACAAACAAATTAAAACACCATTCCACTGATCACCCGGGTCGACATCGACCAAGATTGAAAAACTTACTCGATCAACATTGACAACCAGGATCAGCCTGAGAAGGAAACTTGCCACTAAGAAGAGGACCATGAATAACAATAGGAACCCTATCCTAAGCAACATCACTAGTATGGACGGCATGCTTATTAGTTATCTTACCCTCAGGATCGTCGTCTAAGAAAAGATTCTTAAAACCCTCAAGGGGAGTCTTGTTGCGATGAGGACTAGCGGTGAAGCTTGACAAGATCACCATTAGAGGAAGTCTCACTCCGGTAGTTGGCAACAAAGCTCGCGGGAGTATAGTCGCCTGGTTGGGAAGGATCATAGGTCGACCAAGAAGTGGGAGTGCATTCACCTCTCCCTCGCCTCTCCCACTCGTTTATGAGACGAAAGGTGTTGCCATTCCATTGAGCTAAAGAACGAGACGGACGAATCTTTGAAAGAGCTTCGTACATGAAGGGACGGCTAATGTCATACAGTGGAAAGAGCATCCCAAGATCCAACTGACCTTTGGTGATGACGGTCGCCTCGGCTGAGTGAGGGAAATTCATGACATCACCTTTTTTCAAAACACCTCTTTGGCCCGATAAGAGTCTGATGTCATAACCATGGAGATCAAAATTATCTTTTAACTACTTGATGAACTGTTTATCAGTCTAGTCCTTGGCAACTCTCTTGTCATTCCTACATGAAAACGAAGGAGAATAATCACAAAGGATATAATTAAGGGCGCGATAATCATGATGCGAAGGACTGTCAACAATAAACAAGGAGTCAAAAGGAACACCATCATCATCAGAAAAAGTATAACTCACGCATCTCTTCTCTATCATAGAGAGAGTTGAAGAAGCCATGGAAGAACTGAGAAGATGACGGAAAGCGAAAGAAGAGCCGAAAGAGAGCAGGGGGAATCAAAGACCACAACAGCGGCAACAACAACAAAGAGTAGCAATGAGGTTAAGAAGAAACTAGGGTTTGGAGAAAGAAATTCGTCACAAGGATTAACTGGAGAAGTAACAGTGAAGATGAAATGGTGAAGACGAAAAATAAGAAGATATGGACTATCGGAAAGGAAGCGTTATTCTCTGAGAAAATAAAAATGGATACCAAGGGTTTAAGGGTTGAATTTATGACCCCCAACAATTGTAACCAACGAAGGAGGTAAACACCTCATAAAGTTGAGTGTAGTGGGGAACATCATGGCGTGAAACACGGCATGGCCAGGGACGTGGGAGGCAAAGCGGTTTCTTCCCCTCATGTCGATCATACGAGTGAAAGAAGAGGCATAAATGTAGGTGTGAATAATCCACAGATCCGGGTGGAGCAATCCTAGGTAGCGAGGCATCGACAACAGATGAAGTGTGAAGCACCAAATCATTTTACCCGGCCTTGCGCGAGAAAAGAGACACCAAGGGAACCCGTGAAAACAATACGTGTAAAGGTCGGAGGTGACAGAAGAGATAGCCATCGAGTACAAGAGCCATAAATGCACTGACGAAGTAGTTGAGAAGACAATGAGAATCTGGTTAAAGTAAGACTCGGCTAAGAATACCAAGGGCGATATCGGCTATACTCACTAAGAAAACAACACCGGACGAGAGGATGTCGGGAGAAGGTATCACTAGGCTCGGCCCAGTATCTCGGAAGAGAAATCATCCCTGGCCCAAGAAGGATATCAATGAAGATGTGCCACGACTTACACTGTAACTTGGATGTATCATCATGTGTAACTATAAATAGAGAGACATGTAGAGAGATAAGGACCAAGTAATCGGTAAGGGAGAGAGAGAACATCAAGAGCTAGAGAGTGAGAAGAGAGTACTTGTTAGTGAGACACACACTTGGTAACCTTGAATCAAGTAATAAGATCATCCCTTTACCCCCGTGGACGTAGGTAATCATACCAAACCACGTATATATTGTGTTCTTGTGCATCTGTTGTTTGTTTACTTCATGGTGTGTGTGTTTATGATTCTTTGGATGTAGTTGTAGGATTTTCCACATCTACAGTAGTCTTAACAATTGAGGCTTCAACTCCTTTGCCATAAACAACATATGGGGATATCCAACACCCACAAGATCTTCCATTAGGACTCTAAACATCAGGGACTTGATATTTGAAGGCAGGATGTTTGTTTTGTTGCTGGTTTCTCGTAACTTGCAAGCACAGTCTGTAACATCAACCAAACAATTAGGTTTAGAAAAAACTTATGATTGCAAAATAATATGTTGGTGACTAACTAGGAGGCTAGGCAACCATCTTATCTTATACTATAATAAAGAAAAGGGGGACTTTTCAACCGTGGCCCCCCTTTTTTACTCAACTACCCTCGCTTATTTTTCCATCAAACTAAAGGGTACCGCCGTAACTTGACTTCTCAACAGAGTTCTTTCTTTTCTCTGCATCTGTTTTCCGTTGAAACACCTCCACCACCTCCGCCATGAATTGTGAAACACCTCCTCCAGGTGATATTTCGATAAAGAAGCAGAACGGATACGAGAACCTTAGACCTAACATCAGATTTCGATCAGGTTAGTCGATTCCGTACTAAATTACAATCTAATTGTTCTTTGATTTTGGGAATTTCAATCACCAATTTTGGGAATTTCAATTAACGATTTTTTGACCTAAATCTTGAATTTCGGCTTCTCAATTCAGTAACCATTGCTTTCCATGTCTTACGCTAAGTCACATTTGAATTTTGGTTAGTGAAATTCCAAATTTTCTTTCACTAACCCATCGTATTTGTGAATCTTATTTTAAATTCCATTATTCTCATTTGTTTATTAGATTTTACTATAAGAAAAAACCTTTTTAAATTGCACCTACAGACGCTCTGTACATATGTGAACTTCAGTTTTGATTTTTGGTTTACGTCGTACATCTTTGAAGCACACAGAGCATGAGCAGTAGTTTTATTTTATGACTGTTGGTTCAGGATATACATCTTTATAGTAATGGAGCAATGAAGTCTTCGTTCCCCATCGTAACCCTAGAATCAAAGAGCAAAATCGAACTCAAAAGTTGATAGAAACATCAACGGAGCACAATACATTACCAGAACTCCGTAGAAGTCCTAGAATTGCAGAGAAATCTGGATTTCGAGAGAAGCTGGATATGATAAATGAAGGAAAAAGACAACATCACCATGATTTGGACCCACATCATCATCTACAGCAGCACCGAAGTTTTGAGAGATCTAAACAAAGCTCAATGACAATACACGAAATGGAAGCTTTCCTTGAAAAGCTTTAATACGGAATTCGGCCATTACAACGACTCGAAAACAAAAATGGGCAATAAGCGAGAAAGAGTAGTTGTAAGCCAGAATCATTTTTATTGTCGATATTGTTTTATTTACTGTGAACTTCTTCAAGCAGCTGGTGATGGTGATTATGTACGCCGCGAAGCAGATGGTGCAGACTGATAGTAGAGAGGAGATGGACTGGTGGCACTTTGTTGCTGCTGGCTTGGTGTTATTATAGACTGTATGGAAAGGTGGTGATGTGTGGAGACTTTAAGTAGTGAATGTATGAGATGGAACTGGTAGTCGCCGTTGGAATGAGACCTGGTGGCGTTTTGTGAAGAGGAGATGTTATTGTTGATGGAGACTGCAAGGTAAAAGTTTGTTGTATGTGAGATGGAAATGCTGCACTGAAGCGGAGAGTTGGGAAAGGAAATATGCTCTTGGTAATAGCATCCTTGGAAGGAATAAATTTTATGGAAGGCCTGCTGCCCTTGGTGTCACAACTGAACACAAAATGGAGACAACTATGCCGGATGATAATAGTAAAATTGTTAATGTCATTGACACACCAGGTATTCATTTCACTTGCATAATTTTGCATTTGTATTATCTTTTCATTTCCTATGTTTTCACAACAAAGCTGAAATCTTAAGCGAGTACCTAGCCAAATTCCTAAGGTAATAAGTCATTTTCCAGCATTATTCTAATTGTTGTCCTGAGGAATTGTAAACTTCACATATGAGATGGTCAAATGTATTAATCTTGCAAAGGATTGGATAGATGGATTAATTTTGGTTTATTCTATTATAACTAGGTATACGAGTGTAAAATAAAGATCCCATCTCTCAAATCTCAAGTGTACAGGATATGTCTAATTAGTGGGAATTGAGCATGTTAATTTTACTGACCTCAATCATGTATGTAATTAGGAAGTGTAGTTGCACATTATTACGTATTGTATGACAATCTTAGATGGAGTATGGATGGCCAACTGAAGTTTTATTGAAATGGTCAAGCTGCTTGAAGAAGCTCATTGCCGTAGACTCATCCACCATTTTAATTACTCAATCTCCATCATTCCATGCCACCCGCTCCTTCTTTGATTTGATAGATTTGTTTCATATTCACATTTTCTATAATCGTGTGCACTATCAGTATTGTTTTACTTACTGTGTTAACTATATAAACATAGAAGAAGAATAATAGTATTATGTTTTGTTATACATCAATCTTGAAAAATGGAAGCCGTTGGTATATACAGCAGAAGAAACAAGAAACGTACACTTTACTGGAGCATCGTGTTATGTTATATATCTATCTTGGCAGGCGCATCGCGCGTGCGTCTTATACTAGTTGCTATAAACATAATACAAACAGTATCAGTATGTCAATTATGTGAGTTGTAAAGTGACTGGAAGTGCCTAACTAATCATGAATAATGGTTAATATGACATCTGCAGAAAACAATTTTCATTGGAGATAACAAATGAACTATCCTAATCAGTTAATATTGAATAGGTAACAGACACAAATGAAAACATAAATTGTAAACTGAAAGCTCACATTGGTAACTAGTTGGGTTTGCTTTTGCATCTCAGTCTCGTGCACATGGATTAACCCAACAAACCGGTTCTGCCTTCGGCTAAAGACTTCGGCTATTTAATCATTCTCAAAGTCTAAAAGGAATACCCAACCTGCAACAATTGCCACTTTCCTTTTCTTCTTTCAGCCTTTACTTTCTAATGTGAATAGGTCCTCAAATTTTGTCCTGTAACATACATTGAAAGAAGTGTTAATTTCACAAGTAAACAGTTGTGTTTGTTACCCACATAGATTTCCGTTTTTCTTCAACTGGAATTGGAAATGGCTGGAGGGATGCAGGGAGACAAAGTGGCGGAATATGTTGGCTGTAAGTAAGTCTGGTGCATGTTTCAGTGTTTTCTAAAGACAAAGTGGTGGAATGTGCTTGTTGTTTGGCTTCCATGAGTTCGGCTGTAAGTCAGTCTATGCAATTTGGATGTTAATTCTGTGTATATGAAACTAAGACAAGGCCATCGTGCATTTTGCTTGGTCTAGTGTCACATATCCAGCAGTGAATGAATTACAATTTATAGATTGTTGCTCGCCATGGTGTTGGAGATGCCCTGTTGCAGCCGCTGCTGACTCTTCTTCTCCTCCACCTGGTAGTCCAGATTCCAAAAATAACTCGAAAAGATCCTCTACAGGTTGTTTCTCGCCATGGTGTTGAAGATGCTCAGGTAGCTGCTATGGCACAATCCTCTACAGGTTGTTGCTCGCCAAGGTGCTGAAGATGTCCTGTTGCAGCCGCCGCTGACTGCTCTTCCCCCCCTCCCTCACCTAGTAGTCCAGGTTCCAAAAATAATGACCAATGGACAATATCTTCCATAGACTTTACCTCCGCCAACTACATAAAAATATATGCAAATTTCAGTAAAACATAAATCACCTTGTAGAGACAATATAGTAGAGATATATTCATGTTATTTTCTTATATAATCAATTGTGTTTGTGAATTGATAAGAATAGCTAGCAAAGTCATTATCAAGTTACAAGGGAACCGTTACGAACTTTGTGTCACTACCAAGTTTTTTTGAGCATTGGCTTCAAAATGAATCTTGTATTACTGAAATTCTTAATGCCTGGAATCTAACATGACAGGATCAACAACTTATCTTTTAATTGACAAATTGTCTAATACAAGGCATTGGCTGTCTAAGTGGAGCAAAACTACTTTTGGAAATATACAGATGAGAATTACTAGTCTTCAACAAGATCTATCTCAGTTACAAGCTACAGATATACAAGGTAATAACACAAATAATGTGTTAAGAATTGAAAAGGAGATTGATGACCTTCATGAGATTCAAGCCAGTTCCGACCGTCAAAAGGCAAGAGACAATGATATGGATAGGAACTCCAAATATTTAAATATCAAAGCAAATCAACATCGACTCCTTGCTAGCTCCAGATGGATCATGGTGTCAAGATAGAAACCCAATAGAAGATCTTTTAATTTCTTATTTTAAGAAGATCAGTACATCCTCTAGTCCTTCTGATAGTCAGTATTTTCTTCGGCACACCCCGGTTCGCATCTCAAATCAAGACAATGAAGAGTTAATTTCGATTTCGTCAGATTTGTAGACTCATCAAGCTTTAATGAGTATGACACCTTGGACTTCACCAGGACCGGATGGTTTTCCACCAAGCTTTTACCTGACACAATCCCAGTTTGCATCTCAAATCAAGACAATGAAGAGTTAATTTCAATTCCGTCAGATTTGGAGATTCATCAAGCTTTAATGACTATGACACCTTGGACTTCACAAGGACCGTATGGTTTTCAACCAAGCTTTTACCAGACACAATGGCAAGTAATCATAGATGATGTTTGCAATACCGTCAAGGCTTTCTTTTATTCAGGGTATCTCCTCAGAAAAATCAATATACTGGAGTGACTCTCACTCCAAAGACTACTACAACTCATAAACCGGAAGATTATCATCCCATTGCTCTTTTATTCTGATAAAAAAAACACCATTTACAAGTTAATCTCAAAAATCATTGCACTTAGACTTAAGAAGCACATGTCTAAAGCTTTAATGACCTCTAATGTTTCTCCAACATTATTATACAACGATACCATGAAAAGCTTAATTACTAATTAGCATGTACTAAAGAAACGGGCAACAACATTCCCACAATTCTGAGAACTTTAACACTGACTGATGGGAGTGCAGAACCTTTTAAGTATGTTGCTGCAGGGTATGCTGCTTACTGAAAAAGGGTCATGGAGTTGACACTTTCCTGTGATTCAGCAACTTGACTCTTCCTGTGATGCACAACTTGAACTCCTTAACACCCACAATATCTGCCATCAGGACTCTCAACATCTGGGACTTGATCTTTTGAAGGAAGCATGTTGGTAGCATTGCTGGTTTTCCTATTCCAATAACTTGCAGCACAATCTGTAACATCAACCAAACAACTAGGTTTAGGAAAAACTTGTAATTGCAAAATAATATGTTGGTGACAAACTAAACTAGGTTCGTATCAGTGTGTCAATTATGTGAGTTGTAAAGTGACCTGGAAGTGCCTAAGTAATGAACAATTTTATGACGTGTGCGCGGAAAACAATATGAATCGCACCTAGCTAATGAACTATCCCAATTGAGTAAATTGCGCAAGACATAGAAATTGAAACAGAAACTGTAAATTGAAAGCTTATGTTGAAGACGTCGAAGATGGGTATGTGAAGCATCGTAAGGAAGAATTGTTACAAAACATGCCACAACTAGTCGCTAATTGTTTAGATTTCTTTTCCGTGTCCTCAAAGTCAGCGGAGAAATTACCAGGTGTTTATTTAATGGTAATGTTAATGAAATCGGGAGATCAAGAAATGGTGCAGGATGAATTAAAACCCGAAAATTGCGGTTGTTAAATATGTCATTGGAATCAATGGAACCGGATATTGTTGTTTTAAAAGATGTTAGCGGGACTGCACAACAATTCGCAAGGCGATTGACGCTGTTCTTGATGCACACACAATTGACAAAGCAAAATAAGCACCAAAATTTATGATTCTGCTTACTAAAAACTAAGTGGTAGGTAGAAGATTATACCTGGATTACATCCTGTGACTTCAACGGAGCATGATAGCGTCTTGGTAATGAACTTTGTGCTTCTGAAATATTTGTAAGACCAATCCCCATCCGAGTACCATAAGTAACTGAAATGAAATAAGTTGATTAAGAAACATCTTCAAAGCAAAATAGAAATACGAAATCTATTACTTGTTAGTACGTTACCAAGAGAGACGGCGGATGATATATGGCCAATGCATCGCTAACAAACGTCGCGTCCCCCCGCAGTCACGTTCATAGTTTCTCACCTACAAAATTCATTTCAATTATATTACTATCACAGGAGCCTTTCAAAATCCGTATTTTCTTTACTTAATCTTTTATTTTCACCAATTGATATCCAAATTGCATTTTTCACTAAAACCAATGAATAATGAGAAACAAAAGAAACTCTAATGGGATAAAAAAGGCAAAATCTATAGTCAATCATGATTTATGATTCTGTTTACTAAAAATCATATATGACTGAATTTTCCTTCCATTAGGAGGAACAAGAAATCAAATGCATAACTGAATTGACTTTATACTTCAAAAAATCTTGAGTATTCCATACTTTTAGATAAGATAACCATTAACCAGTACTACAAAGTCTACATTCAGCAAAAATCACTATCACAGGAAGAATGGAAAAACTAAACAAAAAAAAACTGAAACTGCAGAACTTAATATACAAATATACAAAACCGATAAGTACATGTACAAAATTGAAATAAAAAACCAAATTTCCAATTAATGATGAATCAAAATCATAATAATAAATTGTACACATACCCGATTCAGTATCACTTTACCCATTCATGAATAGAACTGACAAATTAAATGTTAGATTGGTTACTTAAGTTTTGAGAGGAGATATCATTATGCTAAGATTTAATCAAACCAGAGATTAGATTTGGGTTTGATCTTCTTCTTCATGCATAAACAAATCTTGGAAGAGTCCATTTTGTGGTTGCGGCAGCAGAAGAAAAAAAGAAGAAGAGAGTGAAATGAAAAGAAAAAACAAGAGGAGATTTTGTAAGGAAAACCTAAAAGGGTGATCCAACGGCTGAAAAGGTTTGTACGGTGGAATATGAAAAAATGAACGGATGAAGATGTACAAACGGTGGCTAGACCAAATGAAGGGCCGAGTAGCTTCATGAGCACCGGCTTAAGGTGGAACCGTGCCGGACATAAATTCAGGCTCGTTCATAATACACCTGCAGTAATTAATACTCCGTTATTTAATAAAATCTCTTTAAATAATATTTTTAATTGGTTCCTAGTCCAATTATAAATTAATAATTCGTTAAAATTATAAATTAATACTCCCTCGGTCCTAAATTATAAGTCCGCTTTGACTAAGTCAAAATATTAAGGAGACCGGAGGAGTGTACAAAACTACCCTTATCAAATGATATATTATTACGAAAAATAAATGGAGTATATGGATTATGTAAGAAAAAATACATTGATAATTTTGGTGCCCCGCTTGTTGCTCGGTTGCCAACCAATAGCTTTGTGTGATTTTATTTTAATATTTTGAATTTTCAATGCCAATAAAATACAAAATATTAATTTTAAATATTTAATTGATAAATTTTTTGTATGCCAATAAAATACAAAATATTAATTTTAAATAGAATTAATAGATTTGTTAATTAGAAGATAAAAATAAAACCTTAATCATTTAAATAGAAGATAAAAATACAACCTTAATCAGCTTGTATCTCGGCTGCCAGCTAAAAGTGTAAAACCTTAATCATTTAAATAGAAGATAAAAATAAAAATCTTTATGGATTGATTTAGTAGATTTGTTTCCTATTGAGGAAAATATCATTTAATATTTAGATTGGTGATATTTAAAATAATTTTATAATTGTAAAAGTTTGAAGGATATATTTGAGAGATTGACTAAAAAATATCATGGCTGCTAATGGGGGTACCGGAATTAGCAGGGGGTACCGTTGAGTGATCCGACGGCCAAGATCGGATATAACTCTTTTGTCTCATATGAAACGGTACCCCCCCTGGAAATTCCGGGCCCCCCATTAGCAGCCTTGAAAAATATGACTATAAACAGAAGCTTGACATTATTTTAGGACAGACAAAAATAGAATAGAGGGCAGAAATTTTAGGACAGGGGAGTACATTTTGAAATACTTTGTATATACTAATGTTTGATGAAGATTTCTATAAAAATAAATCAGTTGGCTTCTATTTTTTTTGAAACTCAATATCACATTGAACTAATTTTTCTTATCATCGTAAGAGTTTTTAGTGTTGTTTCTCATAGCCCAGTGAGAAATTATTTAATGTGATTGTCGCTTTAACAACCTCGTTTGTGATTGTCATCTTTTTTCCCATCTTTATCATTTTCCATAACGCTCTCAATTATTTCTTCATCAGTCAACAATTGCATAATTTCATTTTCTTCTAAATATTCACGACATATTGACAATTAGTGAATTGCGATAACCGATCTTTTCGATCAAATTTTGCAAGTGTTGACTGGTATCACCGTATAACTGTTCATCTGAATTGTCTAAACCTGTGTTACTAGTTGATCGAACTTTACAATGAAGCAAAGTGGGAAATTGAAGGGTGATTGAAGAATTTTATATTCTACAATATTTAGAAATCAACTTACAAATTTAATTTATCTATAAATTAATAAAATATTAATTAATATATTTAATTACTAATAAATGTTGGTGGTTCCATTTCCAGAAGAGATGGGTTAGGGGGAAATGGGGCCATTGCTAGTAATCATCATGGTAAAACTATCAAAAGTAACTCATCAACATAATTATATCAAAATAAAGTTAACTTACCAATGTACCATAAGATGATCTTGTTGAAAAAATCCTCCGGAGATGAATTCCTAAATCTCTAAATCTTCGCCCGGGGAGACGAGGTAGATTGCGAAAGTCTATCAACAACAACAAAGCATATATTGATATTAGTTCGATGACATGATGTAAAATGTGATGAGAATATAAACACACACTTACTTAAGCTTTCAGAGGATATATATCATTATGCTATGATTTAATCAACAAATTCAAACCAGAGATTGGATTTGGGTTTTATCTTTTTCTTCATCCATAAACATATTCTTGAAGAATTCCTTGTGCAGCAGCTAAAATGGTGATCAAACGGCTGAAAATGGTTTTAGGGTTTTTAACAAAATGGTAGCTGAATAAGCCCATCCTCTTGAGAAATTGAGAATAATGGAGGACCTTTTAGAGTTTTGGTCAGACTTGGTCATGGTCCATATAAGAACGTATATAAGCATGTCCTAACTCTAAATCTGGAAACCCACAAATGATGAAAATGATATTGAAAAAATGTAGAATCATTTGCCCGTTGCCCAAAAAAAAAAAAATTAAGCAGAAACAGAAATGCGTTGATAGAGGCATGAAGCATCAATTACCATTAAATGGATCAAGAATGACTACTATGGTTACATTTACAGGTTAGGCATATTAATACCAAAAAGTTCAAGACAAGATTTGAAACTTTCCTGATGCATACCCCTCCACCAGATTCAACCAACAGAAGTTTACTCGAGGTACTACTAAAGGGAAAACTGATCAGATGAATGAAGATTGCATGATCAACCAAGATCTTCTCACATTTGGTCTCGACCTGAAGCATCTCCTAGCTTGGAATGTTGAATCCACTTTTCTCTGACCCAAACATATACTAGGCTTATCTCTGAGCTGGTGAATTTTTTTCAGTAACCCAAATATGGACAAACTGCATCAACTACACTGTTTCTTTGACATTAATATAAGGACACCATGAAAGGCGTAATTACAAATTAACATCCTAATGGAAAGGAAAGGATAACCTAGTGATTCAAAAACTACTAGAATTCTGGTAACTTTAACACCAACTGATGGGAGACCGGAATTGCATATGGCAGAAGTATCATGGAGTTGGAAGTCTTAGCAACCTACCTCTTTCTGTTGTAAAGATGGCGCAACTTGAACTCCATTATAGGGATATTCAACAAGCACAAAATCTGCCATTAGGACTAGCTGGTTTTGATGCTCGTTTCCCATAACTTGCAGCACAATCTGCAACATAGAGCAGCATAATTGGGTTTAGGAAAAACTTGTAAACGCAAAATAATATGTTGGTGACTAGCTAGTATCTAAGAAACTATTGCTGTACATATTGCAAATAATATCAGTGTCAATTATGTGAGCTGTAATGCTAGTCGTGACTGGAAGTACCTTACTGATCATGCACAACTGTAAATATGACCAGCTCTGCCTTGTTCTTGGCCAGCGCCAAAGACTTTGGGTATTTCACCGTTCTCAATGTCCAAAGGGAATATCAATCCTGCAACAATCGGGCTCTTTACTCTTCCTCTAGCAGCTCTTACTTTATCCTGTTACAAGGTCCTCAACTTTCTCCTGTAACATACAATGGACGGCAAGTGTTAATTTCACAAGTAAACAGGTAAGTACTGACACTTATGTTTTTACCCACTTAGATTAATTAACAATTGTTAGTTAACATTTCACCATTGAATTTTTCTCCAACTGGAATAGGAAATGGCAGGGAGGGAATAAGAGAGACAAAGTGGAGGAATATGTTGGCTGCAAGTAAGTCTGGTGTCTGTTTCAGCGTTTTTAAAAGACATGGAATGTGTTTTTTGTTTGGCTTCCCTAAGTTCTGCTGTAAGTGAGTCAATGCAATTCTAATCTTAATTGTGTGTACATGAAACTAAGACAAGGTCATTGTGTATTTCCTTGGTCTAGCAGCAACTCATATCGACTTATCACAATAAATCATGATCCCTAACAACAACAAAAAATAATAACAAAATAAAAGATATACCTGATCCAGAGTGAGTCAGACGCCTACAATTGTGTCATGGATCCAACAATGAAATATAGGCTGTTGCTCGCCATGGTGTTGAAGATACTCAATTAGCTGGTATGGCATAATCCTCTATACATTGTTGCTCGCCATGGTGTTGAAGGTGCTCAGGTAGATGGTATGGCATAATCCTCTATATGTTGTCGCTTCCCATGGTACTGAAGATGCCCTGTTGCAGACTGTTCTTCTCCCCCACCTGACCTACTAGTCCAAATTCACAGATAGACTCGAAAAGATCCTCTATACTTACATGCTGCCCACCATGCTATTGAAGATGCTGACAACCTTAGTTCAGATTCTGCATAAAAACAACCTTTCTTTTAACTCAAATATATACATTAGAAACCAAACAGAATAAAGAGGTTAATTGGTTTTGACAAATGAGTATCGCTGACTGACATGAAAAGAGGATATGATCCATTATATTTGATCATGTGAATTTTTTTTTATTAATTAACAGGATCATTAGATAATTAGATTCTGTAATTGAAGAAATACACATGAAGCACTCATACCACCAAGCAAATAAGCGAGTTGGTCTTCGGGAGGATGTACATCCAGATCTGATGTGCCAGAGACAGAGGATATTCTTGAACTAACTATTTATCCTCAGCTGCAAATGGATCGAGATCCTTCAAAAGCAGCTGAGATAGCTAGCAAAAGCCTATCAACAACAACAAAAACATCAGTGAATTTGATTAAAAGAGGAATATGTCAATGAAAATCAAAGAGATTGTAGAAACTTACTTAAGTTTTGAGAGGAGATATCATTATGCTGTGATGATTCAATCGAAAAAATCAAACCGGGTTTTGGGTTTCATCTTCTTGATCATCCATAACCTAAATCTGGATGAATCCATTGGCGGCGGCAGCAACAGAAGAAGAAAAGAGTGAGGTGAAAAACCAGAAACTTTATAAGGAAACCTAGACACATGATCAACGGCTAAAAATGTCTGGGTTTCGGTAAATGGATAGTTGAAGAAGCCTATTATGGATCCAGGTCCAACTAACCTCTTGAGAATAAAAAGGACCCTTTGAGCTTCCCATTCTTGCCAATTTTGCTGAGGACTCGGTTACAAGTTAGGACTTTGAGGGAAGGATCAAATACCATCCATCTTAAATATCTAAGTACTGGCATAAACCATGAATCATAGTGCTGATCATTAAATGAAAATGAACTGAATGCATTAGAGATAAGAGGGAGGAGGGAAGAACACCAATCATGTATACGTTTACAAAGGAGGGTACTGAAGCTCAAATCGACTGAGAGATCCAAAAATATAGAACACAATGATAAGATTTTCCTGTTACATATTCCCTCTACCAGATTCAATGTAAGGAAGTTCTACATGAGGTACCATTAAGATAACTAAGAATGAAGATTGCATGATCAGGACAGATCTCTCACACCTGGTCTGGACCTCAAGTGTAAACCAGGTTGAGCTGGTGAATTCACTATTCTCTGACACAAACAAAGACTACGCTCATGAGAGTAGAACGTTTAAGTATGTTTCTGCAGGGTCTGTTGTTTACGGCGAAACTGTCATGGAGTTTGAAGTCTTAGCAAATGAGACTTTAACTCCTTGTCATAAACATCCTGTACCACCCTGACTCTTTCTGTGATGCACAACTTGAGCTCCATCATGGGGATACTCAACACCCACAAGATCTTCCAACGCCTGGGACTTGATATTTGAAGGCAGGATGTTGGTTTTGTTGCTGATTACCCATAACTTGCAGCACAATCTGTAACACCAACCAAACAATTGGGTTTCGGAAAAACTTGTAATTGAAAAATAATATGTTGGTCTAGGGTAGGCAACCATTGCTATACATATTACAAACAGTATCAGTAAGTCATTATATGTGAGTTGTAAAGTGACGGGAAGTGCCTAACTAATAATTATTATGACCTGTGCGGAAAAAAAATTTCATCTCCGCTAACTAATGAAAACATTTTATGCGCAATAGTTACAAATGAAGACAGAATTGAAAATTGAAAGCTCTCATTGGAAATTAGTTGGGTTTGTTTTTGCAACTCAGTCTCGTCCACATGGAATAACCCAACAAACCAGTTCTGCTAAAACCTTCAATCCTGCAACAAGTCCTCAACTTTATCAATCCTGCAACAATTGGCCACTTCCATTTTTTTTCTTGCAGCCTTTACTTTATGCTGTGAATAAGTCCTCAACTTTTGACTTTTGTCCTTCATAAGTAAACAGTTGTGTTTATACCCACTTAGATTTAATATCTGTTACTTACTTAACATTTCACCAGATGTAATTTACTTAACATTTCACCAGATGTAATTTACACTTGGGTTTTCTTCAACCGGAATAGGAAATGGCAGGGAAGGATGAAGGGAGACAAAATGGTGGAATATGTTGGCTGTATGTAGGTTTGGTGTTCATTTCAGTGTTTTCTAAGACAGAGTGGTGGAATGTGCTTGTTGTTTGGCTTCCCTGAGTTCTGCTGTAACTGAATATGCAATTTGGATCTTAATTTGGTGTACATGAAACTAAGACAAGATCATTGCGTAATTCCTTGGTCTAGCTTGCATCTCACAGAGGCTTATCAAAATAAATCACGTTCCTTCACAAAAAAATAAATAGTAATAATTAAAAAAAAAATAGAAAATGTACCTGATCAGGAGTCACACGCCTGCTACTATGTTACAGATTATATTGTTGTTCACCATGGTATTGAACTGGTACGCCATATCCTCTATAGGTTCTTGCTCGCCATGTTGTTAGCTATGGCATAATCCTCTATAGGTTGTTGCTCGCAATGGTTGAAGATGCTCAGGTGGCAGGCTCTGCCGCACTGCATCAACCTTCTACCTCAGCGTATAAACAGATACTTGGAAAGAGTGGCTAAAAATTCTACAAATGATAAACAATAATATAAAATATTTAGAGATATCATGATGATCTTAACTCTTGCTTCCAATGCATCTACCACACAATTCTAAAGCAAACAAAGTGAAAGGCCCAACACAACAACAGTAACCAACTAGAACTATAAAAAACACATCATTACACGCACTGCTATGAGTGCAGACACATGATTGACAAAGCAAACAAGCAGGGGAGTGTAAACTGTAAACAGGAAAAAAAATAACACCGAAGTAGCAAATAGCAACATAAAATATATTTCATTCCCAAGTAGTAAGGCCTGGCACTCTACGATTTCGTTCCCAAACACTAACAAATGTTTTCAATCATAAAATATATTTCTGTTTACTAAAAAACATATAGGACTGAAATATTCCATCCATTAAGAACAATAAATCAAATGCATAACTATGAACTGAGTTATCTTTTACAAAGTCTCAGTGTGTCATATTTTTAGATTAGATAGCCACTAACCAGTACTACATGTACATTCATCAAAATTCACTAGTACAAGAAAAATTGAAAACGAAACAAAAAAGTTTAAAGTGCAGGACTTACTGCGCTCCAGTTGTCTTCCATGTATATGTGCCTCACGTGTTGCACCCTATTGCAGGAATACGCAAATATACAAATTGATCAGCAGATGTGCAAAATTAAAATTAGACAAAAAAAAAAAAAAAAAAAAAAAAAAGATTTCCAATTAATGATAAATCAAAATACAAAACTTTACCCAATTCAGAATAGTATTACATGAACCGGAGGCTAGTGAGTCCTGTAAGGCCTATCAACAACAAAAACAACATCCAAATAGCTTAATTTGGTTGACAGGATTTCAATCAAAATCAATCCAAATGTGATGAGAATATAAACACAAACTTACATAAGTTTTGAGAGGAGATATCATTATGCTAAGATTCAATGAAGCCAGAGATTTGAGATTTGATTTGGGTTTGATCTTCTTCTTCATGCGTAAACAAATCTCCCAAGAATCCATTTTTTGGTTGCAGCAGGCGGCAGCCGAAGATAAAAAGAAGAAGAGTGGAGTGAAAAAACACTTCAGAGGAGATTTTATAAGGAAAACCTAAATTGTGATCCAACGGTTGAAAAATGTTTGTATTGTGGAAGATGAAAAGAGTCAACGGTTGAAAAATGTTTGTATTGTGGAAGATGAAAAGAGTTTAATGAACGGATGAAGATGTACAAAGGTTGAGCAGCTCCATGAGCCCGTCTAAAGGTGCAGTATGGTCCACAAGAGCCCGTCTTAAGATGGAACCGTGACGCATCCATTCGTCTCAATAAACCATAAACCATGAATCATAAAACTAGTAGAAAACAAAGAACACCACATATTTATAGGTCTTTACAGAGGGACTAGCCAGTAATGCTAACAAATTGAAACAACTTCTCCTACCTACTCGGTATAACAAAGACCAATCAGTACTGTGACTTAACAGAAAGATAATTTATGTTTGAGATTAAATTCCAACAGCTTCCCATAAGCCTTTTCATCTTATAAAATGCTTTAGCCTTCAACGGCTTAGTAAATACATCTGAAATTTGATGTTGTGATTCACAGAATTCCAGTTCAATCTTGCTGCTCTGCAAAAACTCACGTATTTTATGAAGCTTGATATCAATGTGCTTGGTTCTTCGATGAAACACTGGATTTTCGGTTAAAGCTATTGCAGACTTGTTGTCGCAATGTATCTTTGTTGCTGATGCTTGAGTGATATTCAAGGTTTCAAGTACACGTCGTAACCAAACATCTTGACATGTCGTAGCATTAGCTTCGGTAGTAGAGAGAGCAACTGCTTGCTGCTTCTTTGATGACCAAGAGATTATGCTAGAACCCATAAGAAACAAGAAACCAGAAGTACTCTTTCGATCCAACAGTGAAATAAACTAATATAGATTGTTGCCTGCCATGGCGTTAAGATGCTTACGTAACTGGTACGGCATATCTTCCATAGGTTCATGTTGTTGAAGATGCCCTGCTGCAGCCGCTGTTGACTATTCTTCTCCCCCACCTAGTAGTCCAGATTCCAAAAATAATAACTCGAAAATATCCTCTACAGGTTGTTGATCGCGATGGTGTTGAATATGCTCAGGTAGCTAGTATGGCAGAATCCTCTATAGGTTGTTGCTCATAATGAATTTGAAGATGCTCAGGTAGCAGGCTCTGACGCACTACATCGATTGTCGGCCTCTATGTGTATGAACATAGACTTGGAAAGATTAGCTAGAAATTCTACAGCAAGTGATAAACAATCAATTAGTATAAATAAAATTTTAATACTGTAGAGATATCATGATGATCTTAACTCTTGCTTCCTATGCTTCATATTATCTATCCTCAAATTGTGTGATTGCTGAGATATACAAGATCACTTAGATACGAATTAGAAGTTAAGACATTATCTAGTAAAAACTACCAATACTATAGTGCAAAAGAAACGTCACCAACTTTGTGTCACTACCAAGTTTTAAGTTTTAGGTACTGCTCATAGATATATAAAGATACAAATATGCTCAAGCTGATAGTTCATGGAGTCTACAACTCAATCCCAAAGCAAACAAAATGAAAGGCCTCATTCACAACAACAATGACCAACTAGAACTGTGAAGAACACATGAATAAAGCACAAGGAGCTAGTGCTAGCAGTCAAAAATACACACCACGCACTGCTACGAATGCAGACGCAATTGATGAAGCAAACAAGTGCAGAACAATAATACATATTGACAGAAACATAAAGATGTATTCAATTAGCTGAACTGAATATAATTTATAACCTAAAACTGGAACCCACACCATAATCAAGGACACTGAAACACTAATTCAACCCGCCTAATTTCCTCACGTTATTTCTGTAAGCAATATTCAGCATATATACATACATTGCAAAAGAGTGGAGAAAAACTATTATACCATGAACAAATCAACGTAGACAGTGATTCTCAAATCTCAAATATGTCTATACAATGTCAGGAAATGATCCTAAACAAAATCATGATTTAGTAAAGTAGGATTCATTAATGATCTTAGTATTCTATATTTTTATATAAGATAACCACGAAACAGTACTACAATCAGGAACTTACTAATGGTGTTTGGGAGCCTTCCATGAATTTGTGCCTCAGTTGGACCCTATTGCAGGAACACACAAATATACAAAACTGATCAGCAGATGTACAAAATCAATATAAATATCCAGATTTCTTATTAAGGATGAATCAAAATCAAAATACAGAACTGAACACATACCAAATTCAGAAAATTTAGCCAATTAACCAAGTAAAGCTATGCAAAACCCCCAAACCAATTCCCCTTAGTAAGTATTGGTTTTATCTTCAGGCGAATTTTCTACTGTTCTAGAACACCAACAAAAAGACACATGTAGGTTGCATACTTAAATTTTGAGAGGAGATATCATTATGCTGAGATGATTCAATCAACAAAACCAGACAAGGGTCGGGTTTGGGTTTGATTTTCTTCTTCATCCATAAACTAATTCTTGAAGAATCCATTTTGTGGTTGTGGCGGCAGAAAAAAAAAAAAAAAAAAAAGAGAAAGAGAGAGTGAAGTGAAGAAAAATACACTTAGGAGGAGATTTTATAAGGAAAACCTAGAATCCAACGGCTGAAATTGTTTGATGAAGATACTTTAATGAACGGCTGAAGATATACAAGGTATTTCAAAATAACCAACCTGAACGGCTGAGTAGCTTCAGGCCTACACTAGGGTAGATGCAATATGGTCCACATAAGCCCGTTTTAAGGTGGTAACGTGCCGGACACAAATTCAGGCCCGTTCATTATACGCCTAATTTCAGTACGATAAATAGTGTGAAAACTACAACCACACTATTTTTACACTTTTCTCCATTGTAAAAACCACATGTGGAAAAATCACACGCGCACCCAAAATCGCCGTGCAAATTATGCCGAAACCCAGAGTTTTCAAAATTACGTTTCTTTTTTGTTTTATTTCCCAGTTTAGCCTCACTTGTTCTGAGATTCAGTTTCGAAAGATTGATAGCTGAGAGATTGAGAAGGAGATGAGCGGAGCGAGAGTTGAGAGATTGAATTATCGAGAGCTGAGTAGAAGCTGATTGAGAGATTGAATTTACTCAACAAAGATCATATGAAATTCAAGCTTGAGTTCGTTCGTTTTCATTCCAATTCGCTTCGATTTTGTTTAATCTTGATTCGATTCTAGGTTTTAGTTCGTTTTCCTCTGGATTTCGGAAAAGAGATACTTTCACTTTTTCTCGTTTGGCCTATTTTTAGGCTAAAAGGAAAAGGTGAAAGTATCACTTTTTCAAAAACAGAGGGAGTATTATTTTAGGTTTTCGAAGCTTAATTTAGGTTTTCGAAGCGTTTTTTAGATTTTTTTAAGATTGTTTTCGAATTTCGGTTTATTTTCTAGGTTTTGAAATTGTTACGATCAATGTAGATCTTTTCGATTCAATCTTTTTGTTTCGATTTCATATTTGGATGTTGATATACCAGTTTTCGCTTCTGTTCTAGTCGATTTTTTATCTGATTTGTTTTCCACTCCTATTTTTTATCTGTTTTCTGTTACGTTAATGTAGATGTTATTGATTTTGATATCCAATTGATTTCTGATCTGATTATGGTTAATGTAGATTGTCTTTGCTGCATGTTGTTGGTTTGATCTTTTAACTTTGAGTAACAATTTTTGTAAAGCAATATATGTGTGTTTGAGGGTGAAAATGGTTTCGTTGATTTGGGTAATTTGGTGTGTGGGTGAGAAACGAATTTAAACCCTAAAGAATGTACTGCAAGGGAGTACTTTAGATTCGAGAGATCAACCTATACAAATCCGGCCTAAACCAAGAAATGGTCGTTCCAGACTTTCTTTGGTCACAAAAAGGAGGAGAATGGGTTGGTTTTGGGCAGGGAAGCGAAGAAAGTGTTGAGACCAGGTTGATCTTGGAAGAGTAGTGGTTTCAAGACTTGTATCAGAAAATGGGAAGCTAACAGATGGAAAGCTAGCAAATGTTTCTGAGTGTTGTATTGCTCCTGACTGAACTTGTTGTTCGGTGGAAATAGGTAAGACCTATTTATACAAGTCGAAGTGAAACGTACTCTGGTCTCATTAAGGAATGGAAAAATGGGTGAGTAAATGGGAGGAGGTGGTAACTGTTAACGCATGGAATTGATCTTAGTAAAGTAGGATTCATTAATGATCTTAGTATTCTATATTTTTATATAAGATAACCACGAAACAGTACTACAATCAGGAACTTACTAATGGTGTTTGGGAGCCTTCCATGAATTTGTGCCTCGGTTGGACCCTATTGCATTGGGAACACACAAATATACAAAACTCGATCAGCAGATGTACAAAATCAATATAAATATCCAGTTTCTTATTAAGGATGAATCAAAATCAAAATACGTAACCGAACACATACCAAATTCAGAAAATTTAGCCAATTAACCAAGTAAAGCTATGCAAACCCCCAAACCAATTCCCTTAGTAAGTATTGGTTTTATCTTGAAAGCGAATTTTCTCTTGTTCTAGAACACCAACAAAAAGACACATGTAGGTTGCATACTTAAATTTTGAGAGGAGATATCATTATCTTTGAGATGATTCAATCAACAAAACCAGATAAGGGTCGGGTTTGGGTTTGATTTTCTTCTTCATCCATAAACTAATTCTTGAAGAATCCATTTTGTGGTTGTGGTATAAAAAAAAAAAAAAAAAAAAAAAAAGAGAAAGAGAGAGTGAAGTTAAGAAAAATACACTTAGGAGGAGATTTTATAAGGAAAACCTAGAATCCAACGGCTGAAATTGTTTGATGAAGATACTTTAATGAACGGCTGAAGATATACAAGGTATTTCAAAATAACCAACCTGAACGGCTGAGTAGCTTCATGCCTACAATAGGGTAGATGCAATATGGTCCACATAAGCCCGTTTTAAGGTGGTAACGTGCCGGACACAAATTCAGGCCCGTTCATTATACGCCTAATTTCAGTACGATAAATAGTGTGAAAACTACAACCACACTATTTTTACATTTTTCTCCATTGTAAAAACCACATGTGGAAAAAATCACACGCGCACCCAAAATCGCCGTGCAAATTATGCCGAAACCCAGAGTTTTCAAAATTACGTTTCTTTTTTGTTTTATTTCCCAGTTTAGCCTCACTTGTTCTGAAATTCAGTTTCGAAAGATTGATAGCTGAGAGATTGAGAAGGAGATAGAGCCGGAGCGAGAGTTGAGAGATTGAATTATCGAGAGCTGAGTAGAAGCTGATTGAGAGATTGAATTTACTCAACAAAGATCATATGAAATTCAAGCTTCAGGTTCGTTCGTTTTCATTCCAATCTTGCTTCTGATTTTGTTTAATCTTGATTCGATTCTAGGTTTTAGTTCGTTTTCCTCCGTTCTGGAAAAGAGATACTTTCACTTTTTCTGTTTGGCCTATTTTTAGGCTAAAAGGAAAAGGTGAAAGTATCACTTTTTCAAAAACAGAGGGAGTATTATTTTAGGTTTTCGAAGCTTAATTTAGGTTTTCGAAGCGTTTTTTAGATTTTTTAAGATTGTTTTCGAATTTCGGTTTATTTTCTAGGTTTTGAAATTGTTACGATCAATGTAGATCTTTTCGATTCAATCTTTTTGTTTCGATTTCATATTTGGATGTTGATATACCCCGCAAATGTTCTAGCTTCGATTTTTATCGATTTGTTTTCCACTCTATTTTTATCCATTTTCACATTGCGTTAATGTAGATGTTATTGATTTTGATATCCAATTGATTTCTGATCTGATTATGGTTAATGTAGATTGTCTTTGCTGCATGTTGTTGGTTTGATCTTTTAACTTTGAGTAACAATTTTTGTAAAGCAATATACAGGTGTTTGAGGGTGAAAATGGTTTCTGTTGATTTCGGGTAATTTCGGGTGTGTGGGTGAGAAACGAATTTAAACCCTAAAGAATGTACTGCAAGGGAGTACTTTAGATTCGAGAGATCAACCTATACAAATCCGGCCTAAACCAAGAAATGGTCGTTCCAGACTTTCTTTGGTCACAAAAAGGAGGAGAATGGGTTGGTTTTGGGCAGGGAAGCGAAGAAAGTGTTGAGACCAGGTTGATTCTGGAAGAGTAGTGGTTTCAAGACTTGTATCAGAAAATGGGAAGCTAACAGATGGAAAGCTAGCAAATGTTTTCGAGTGTTGTATTGCTCTCTGACTGAACTTGTTGTTCGGTGGAAATAGGTAAGACCTATTTATACAAGTCAAGTGAAACGACTCTCTGGTCTCATTAAGGAATGGAAAAATGGGTGAGTAAATGGGAGGAGGTGGTAACTGTTAACGCATGGAATTGATGTTCCATAAAAAATAGTGTTTCACCATTACTCCTTGTATTTACTAACCGCCTCATCCTTATTACACTTCCTTATGACGGGCGTAGTGTACGCCGCACGGTATAAACCGCCAAACCAATACCCAAAGTGGATCCCCAGTTTGTGATATGTATTGATGTCTCGAATGTTTTCGTGGAAAACATGTAGCATGGTTGTTTCCTGGCAAGTCGAGCTTGGGAGACTTGCTAGCTTGGTGACATTCGACGGTCGAGATTTTGCATCTTAAGAGGAAATGTAGATGTTGATCGTTGCACGCTTCCGTTTTAGATAGCCTTGCAGGGAAGGCCAGCATGGTGGCGCGACAAAGTTGGCATGCCATTGGCATGGCATGCCTTA
Source organism: Papaver armeniacum (assembly GCA_023531295.1). Taxonomy (NCBI): domain Eukaryota; kingdom Viridiplantae; phylum Streptophyta; class Magnoliopsida; order Ranunculales; family Papaveraceae; genus Papaver; species Papaver armeniacum. The sequence continues at coordinate 91,221 of JAJJWW010008348.1, forward strand.
GCGCGGTTTGGCGCGGCCAAACTAGGGTTTTGGGTCAAAGGTTACCATGCGTTGTCTGGTAACCTTGGACGACTAGGATTTGATCCTGGGATTGAAGGGCCACCATTGATTGTCGCACGCCTTCGTTTTTGTAGCCGCATAGGGAAGGCCAGCATGGTGGCGCGGCAAGGTTGGCATGGCATGCCTTGGCGCGGTTTGGCGTGGCCAAACTAGGGTTTCGGGCCAAAGGTTACCATGCGTTGTCTGGTAACCTTGGACGGCTAGGATTTAATCCTGGAATTCAAGGGCGACCGTTGATTGTCGCACGCCTTCGTTTTAGTAGCCGCATATCACTAGTGGAAAATCAAAAAAAAAAAAAGTCTGCCAGAAAAAGCCTTACAATCACTAAAAACGACTGTGGCTGGGAGCCCTAAATATGTAGTCTTATTTCTCAAAACGACTGTGCCTGGTAGCCCATAAATCCTTTCAGAAACGACTTCCTTGAACAGTCAGACATGTATGACTGATGGAATCAGCCGTTTATATTAAACATATTTTATTATAAAAAATGAAATTGATTCAGCTGAATCAGATTTTGCTCGGCTGAATTTAAAAATAAAAGCTGAATGACAATCAAATTTATATTTACCTCAAAACTGTATTGATCAAAAATTAAACTATAACTGAATTTGTATTAAAAAGTGCCAACAGTTTACAATTTTATCCATCTAAAGTACTGAAGTTCCAAATCTGACAACCTCCAATGCTATTATATTTCAATTACAAGTTTAGCTACCAAAAAGCTTCAACACAAAGTTAAAGGCAAGAACTCACCATCTATTCCTTCGTTTAATAAAGATAGTAGAAGGGATCAATGTTGAAAGCTACCATTAATTGCAAGCAGGAACCGAAAATAGGTTACAAGTTCAACGAGATAGTATAATACAAATCAAGGAACGTCAAATGTGATAGCAAACACAGAGGAGAGGCCATCATGACCAATAGTTCGGCAGGACAACCAAATTGTTGTCTGGATAAAAGGGCATGCAGTAGTTGTGGCAGCAGTTGAGCAATCATCTTTCAGTTGGCTGCCAAATTACAGATGTTATATTGATCACAATACCTTAATGAAATAACAAGGCTGTCGAATTACATATGTTAGATTGAGCACAATACCTTAATGCAATAACAAAATCAAATGAAGAGAAAAGAAAGAGCATTACCCAACATAATTTAAGTTGGCACTTAGGAATCTGTTGAGACAAGGAAAAGCATCGTCTCTCAACCCTGTGAATCAGTGATTAGGACAACTGAAGATTAGCTTCTAATGTTATCATATGTAATGATTTTACCAAAATTTATATCATATGTCAAGATAGGGATAACAATAACGATTAAACAATCATGTTAACAGTCAGCGGGAGTTTAAGCCAACGTAAATGCTCATATATATGCAGGCATGTCCAGATACAGATGACAATCTTCCTGCATGAATCTTAAAGGTTAAATCCCCGTATCTAAATTTGAACTCCACATCAATACTATAGTATAAGATATAAATGTCAGGATAAAGTTCTGACTGGAGTCAAACAACCTACGATGAACAAAGCAAATAAGAAATTACCAATGTCTACTCCTCCCATTGATTATCTGCCACAGGATCAAAACCAACCTACCCGAATATCTATATGCATCGATATAAATAAAAGTTACATAATCCTGCAAGATTATCTACATGACTCAAACGACAATGCATATATGAAATTTATTCCAAAGTGGACTCACCATCATTGTCACTAACAACACCCACAATCACAAAAGTGATGATGCATGTAGTAGAGAGAACTAAGTTTTCAGATTTAAATTAAATGGATAGGATTGCAGACCTTACTAACAATTTACATTCGCATTCAAACTTTGAACTTTAACAAACTCAAGCCGAGACGAAGTATGGCCAATTTGATTGGCACTGGACAATCATCATTACCAGCAGCTTCATCCTTCCTTGTAACTTCCTGCAAATAAACAACGGTAGTTATAGTTTTTGATCTGGAGCATTCAAAAAATAATACAGAAAAGAAGCAAAACATAACTATAAGCCCAGATTCACTGAAGATGACAAACACAAGTTGACAAGGATACTTCAAACAAACATTATGTGCATGAAAGAAATCCAAGACTAGGGTGTTCCACTAATCCAAATTGACCTGTTGTATTCAATTGATTGAACTTTGAACAAGTTCATTCAAATTAGTAACATTCCATTAGTATCCATCCATTGTAAATTCAACTGGCCGGAGGTAATGCACGTACTTGAGTAGTTTTGTACAAGATAATATAAATAGGTTATCCATGTGCATGTGAGACTAACTAACCATTGACTCCAGTCACTATTAAAGATGAAACACATCAAAGAAATACGTCCATCACATCCATGCCATGGTCACAATATAAATGTTCAATGCACCTCAGGTCTAGGTTGTGACAAAATAACTACCAAAAAAGACATGTGCAAAAAGAAGCTGACAGAAAAAAAAAAAAAAAATAATAATGAGTTCAACTATCAAACGTTACATGAAAGCACAGTTCAAATGCAAACCTGTAAACTGATACATACTAGACTATCCAGTTCATATGTAAACCTGTAAACTGATACATATTAGACTATCCAGTTCAGTAACATCATCATTGAGCCTAGAAATCCCTCTACGCACATTGATGTAGCATTAACAGACTCCAATAGCATGTCCAGTTCGAATCTCAGTAAATGAAACCAAATGAGAAATCAAAGTCTACTAGGAATCTTCCATTATTATAGTTGGTTAACTTTTTCAAGCGCACAAGATATAAATTAAAATAAATCTTGTAAATCGAAAGCTCCCATTGGTGATTCTTGCACTTCCATGGTCCTTTGTTAGCCTGATTAGGTATATTTGGTACTAACCATATACGATCTTCATTTCATCCTGCAACACAAACTGATGCATTCATAAATGAAACACCAACTTGAGAAAAATGAGAACACTCATCAAACAGATCACATAAGTCAGAATAGTTTCCACCATTGGATAACCAGACATCCGCAATAGCAACAACATAAAATACACATAAATGGCAGGATAAGCCCTTACAAGCACAACTTTCATCCATCCAAGAAATTCCATAACTGAAAAGATGAGAAAAATAGAAAACCCATACCAAAATTGAATTACTAGTAACCATATTAACAATTTCAATTAAAAAGATCCAAATCCTTGTATTTGAACCCCAAATAAGCAATAACAGTTAAGATTAAAGAAACCCTAATTTAAGAAATTGAAACCAGATGAAGTAATAATGCTTGAATACCATAGGAAGTTTTTGGAGTTTTTTATCCAAAATCTTTTTTCAGCACCATCTAAATTGGACGTTTTTAGGATTCTTTTTGCAGATAGATATCCTTAACCTATGAATGATAAACCCAAAAAATTACTTTAGTTACAATCTGCACAAAATCTAAATGGAAGAATTAGGATTTGCATAACAAAATTAAAGAGGAAAAAACCCAGTTCTTAGATTTTCATCAGTAAGAATACTAATTTCTCCTCCTTCACCATCTTGTTCATTAGTTTAATCATTAGATCTAAAAGATGCATCAACTCATATTGAAAGCCTTGATTTAAATCTACAAGGTCATAAAACACCTGATTTAAAATCAATTGATCCTGCTATTTCTTTACCGGCGCTAATTTCAGATTGCAACCTGAGTTATCGATTCAAATCTTCATTGATGTAAACAGGTGCAGAGTTTTCATGGAGAAAAAAATGATTTCGAATTAGTTATATTGTAGAAACTCAGGGTTTCAATGATGAATCTGGGTATAAGAGAAACGAGATAAGACGATGAGAAACTGAGATTAATGCCGAGAATAACATTTAGGTTTCTGTTTAGGTTTTCTTAGGAACAGAACCTGAGATGCTGTGAGAGATACGAGAGAGAAGTGATAATGGAGGAATAAGATTTGGAAATCTTCGGAGTTGGGACCATAGAAACTATTTCCACTAGCAGACTTAACTCAATTCCTTCTAGAAGCTTTTATATTTACTAAATTGCCACTAAACATTATGACTTCCACCAGTGCTCGATTCACTTTTCCTTATAAAAACGTCTCTCGTCGGAAGCCCAAACCATTAAGAAAGCCCAATGGAAGTCGTTTTTATAAAATCTAAGCAGACTTAAAAAGCCCATTTTCCACTAGTGTAGGGAAGGCCAGCATGGTGGCGCTGCTAGGTTGGCATGCCATTGGCATGGCATGCCTTGGCGTGGTTTGGCGTGGCCAAACAAGGGTTTCGTGCCAAAGGTTACCTTGCATTTTCTGGTAACCTTGGATGGCTAGGATTTGCTCCCGAGATTGAAGGGTGACCGTTGATTGTCGCACGCCTTCGTTTTAGTAGCCGCATAGGGAACTACGGCATGGTATTGTGGGGCCGCGGGTTTGGCATGCCGTTGGCACATGGTGCGGCTAGCATGGCTAGGGCCAAGGCAAGGTGCGTTTGTCTTGGCGAGGTGGGGCCAATGGTTTGGCACATGGTGCGGCTAGCATGGCTAGGGCCAAGGTAAGGTGCGTTTGGCTTGGCGAGGTGGGTCCAATGGTTTGGCATGCCGTTTGGCACATGGTGCGGCTAGTATGGATAGGGGCCAAGGAAAGGTGCGGTTTGGCTTGGCATGTGGGGCAAAGGGCTTGTCATGTGGGGCCAAGGGCTTGTCATGCCGTTTGGCATATGGTGCGGCTAGCATGGCTAGGGCCAAGGCAAGTTGCGGTTTGGCTTGGCATGGTTTGCTATTTGCACAGTAGTGCAGCTGGCATGCATTGGCGAAGAGATGTGGCTGGCACGGTTTGTCATTGGCATAGTGGTGCGACTAGCATGGTTGACATGCAACAGCGCGGTAGATGGTCGCGCGGTTTACCATTGGCACGTGGTGCTACCTGGCATGGTTGGCATGCCTTGGCGCGGTAGATGTGGTTGGCACGGTTTGCCATTGGCATGAGGTAGTGGTGACATGGTTGGCATACCTTGGCGCGGAGATATGGCTGGCACGGTTTTCATTGGCACAATGGTGCGACCGGCATGGTTGGCATGCCTTGGCGCCGTAGATGTGGTCGAACGGTTTGCCATTGGCACAAAGGTGCGACCGGGCATGGTTGGCATGCCTTGGCGCGGTAGATGTGGTGGCACGGTTTGCCGTTGCGCACATGCTGGTGGCCGACATGGTTGGCATGCCTTGGCACGGAGATGTGGTCGTACACGGTTTTATTGGCATAGTGGTGCGGCTGGGCATGGTTGGCATGCCTTGGCGCGGAGATGTGGATGACACGGTTTGCCATTGGCACAGTCTCTGCGGCTAGCATAGTTGGCATGCCTCGGCGCGGTAGATGTGGATGGCACAGTGGTGTGGCTGGCATGGTTGGCATGCCTTGGCGCGGTAGCATGAGGGTTTTGTACGGTGATGTCAATCAATGTTAGGGGTTATGCCGTGGAACATGATACATAGAAAGAAAAAGGTACCTTGATAATTATTACGTAAGCATCTTTGATCGATTCGATAAATGTGCTAATGGTCATAATGACGTCATGCCAGATGTGTGGTTTTACGATTTTAACCCTAGGCTAAAAGCCACCATCAACAACAGGATAGATATGTTTGATTTGTTCTCTTTCTGTTTTGCAGAGTGAAATGCCTGTTGTTAGTACGATAGCTGTAATTCACTACTTCAGTGAATTCTTAGCACATCTTGTTGATTTCAACACAACTCCGGAGACTTTGGGACATCAATTGTCCAATGACCGCAAGAAAAAAAAAAGAAATAAAAGAAGTAGAAAAACAGGCTCTATTGGGTGCACCCAATGTTATTAGATGGAAATCAGAGTGTTGACAATACACTTGCTTGGCTACAAATACACTGCTGGGCTAGCTAAGACGAAGATCAAGAACGAATAACATAGGTGTATCTTTAACAAAGGAATTTCCAGTTCAAATGCGGTAGACGTTTACAAAGGAGGGTATGAGGCTCAAATTGAATGATAGATTTAAAAACAAATGTAGTTCGAGAACAAGCATGTTACATACCCCCTCTACCAGATTCAACCACCCGAAGCTTACTTGAGTTACTAGATGAAAAACTAATCATAATGATCAACTCGGATCTTCTTAAGCCTGGTCTCGATCTTGGGCATCTCCTAGATTGAGCTGGTAATTTCACTTTTCTCTGACCCAAACACAGACTACTGGACAAGGCCTATGTTTGAGCTGGTGAATTTGATTCAGTAACCCAAACATGGACAGGGTGTATCCACCCCACTATTATTACTTGACATATTTATAAAATGACGCCATGAAAATCTTCATTACTAATTAGCATACTAAAGGAAAGGGGACCTAGACCCAAATCAGGTCCGCAATAATTCCCACAATTCTGATAACTTTAACACCGACTGATGAGAGAGCACAGTATGTTGCTGCAGGGTGTGTTGGTTTCATGCAAATTGGAGCACAATTTGTATCATGGAGCAACCAATCAAAAAAAAAAAAAATTTGTATCATGGATCAACACAATTGGGTTGAGGCAATTATGTGAGTAGAATCGTGACTTGAAGTAACTAACTAATTGTAGGTGCAAATAATCCATAGAGCTAGGTGGAACCATCCTGGCTAAGGGCGCACCAAGTGAAACAAGTACTAGAAACACCGAATCACCTCATCAGGCCTGGGCACGAGGAAAGAGGAACGGAGACAGCTCGAGAAGTCGACATAAAGGAGAAAAGCTTTGATGTGATGCTCATCGAGTTCGAGGACAATTAATGCACTGACAGGGTTGGTGAAGAGATAAGAGAAGATCGGCTGAAGCGAGACTCGGCCAAGAATCTGAAGGGCGACGCCGATCACCTCCACCAGACGAACGACATCGGGCGATAACACCTCTCGGCCAGATGATTCGGCTCGTGAAAAAGTAGAGATCGACCGAAGCACCAGCAAGTCACCCGAGAAGAACATCCAGGAAGCTATACCAGGATCAACACTGTAATATTGATGTATCACCACCTGCAGCTATAAATACAGATCATGTAGGAAGGTAGAGGGGAGGTTTTTTTGGAAAGAGAAAGAGAAGTGAGAGGAGTATTGAGCGTTTTGTGAGCATTGTTGTGTGTATTGGATCCTTGTAATCTTGCGTGAAGTAATAAGATTACCCCTTAACCCCCGTGGACGTAGGTAATCATACCGAACCACGTAAATCTTGTGTTCTTTTATGTCTTTGCTTATTTACTTCTTAGCATACATCTTTTGGATATAGTAGTAGGATTTTCTACATCTACATTCTGGCGTCGACTAAAGGGACCGTATAAAATCTTCAGATACCTTGAAATCGGTTACCAAAAGAGAAAAATCCAAGCTCCTAAGTCACCTTGCGTGCTAGTTGAAGCTAAGAGAGAAACTCTTTTGGTTAAAAGTGTTGGTAAGCAGAGCGTGTGAGGTTTCTTATCTTTGTTTTCCTAGCAAAACCTTATTGAGTTTGATGAAAGTCCGCTTCGTGTTCTTGTCTTTCGTTTGAGTAAAGTCGTCAGGATAGAATCGTTAAGCTAGGCTGTTTGCTTAAGGCATCTAAGCAAGTTATTGGAAGATCAGTAAGCTCCCGAAATAACATCTATCGATGTTAGTAGAAGCTAGAAGGAAATTCCATCTCGCTGGCCATTATCTATTGATTCAACCTCGTCAAAAGAGAGATTCAACAACTCCTATAAACATCTATTGATGATAGTCGATGCTAAGTGAAAGACTCTGACGGTCGAAACGCATAGGTTGCTAGATTTATCGTTTAAAGATCACCTTTGTGATTAAAAGCTAGAGTTCACTACATTTGTCTTCACTTATTTAATCCTTGAAAATCTCACAGAGTTTTAGTTTAGAAAACTCATTTAATTCCTTTCACCGAATCAATTTCGTTGAGTTAAGTGTTTAGGGTTGAGATGAGCTTCTTGATCAAGGGTCGCCTCGTCGTCAACATAAGCTAACCGTTATAACACCTCAAAGCTCCCGAATGGATCATCTTTGATGATCGGTAGAAGCTAAATGGAAACGTTATTTCGCCGCTTAAACCTTCTTAGTAAGTTTAACAAATTATAATAATGGTGGAAGTAAAATTAACTGGAAGTCATTGAGTTTAGTTTTTCGGAAACTACGGCTGGAAGGATTAGGGTGAGCGCTTCGTTAAGCAAGCCTCATCTTGATCCTGCGTTAAAAGCCTTACAACATCAGTAGAAAACCATAGGAATCCTACGGTACAACCGTCTCTCAGGATTCCCAGAACTTGTGTAGGAAGACCATCAAAGACAAATGTCGTTGAGGGTTGCCATTATTATCAACTATAGCCAAGAAAGAAATCTTGATTTAACGTACGGATGATTGATGACTTGGCACTAGAAATGTTAGGACAAATAATGATTAATGCATAGGGAAAGTACTAAAGCGATGTGTCGAGACAAACTTTTCAAAGATCGTCCTTACGGTCAAAACAATCGGATCTGCCGAGATCAACACGTTAGCATAAATGGAAGTGTACTATAAAAACTTTTCCCACCTTACACAATGTAACCGTTGTACTTCATCCTTAACCTTTTCGAAAGAGTCAAGTAAGTGTTGTCTATTTTTCGACGTAGGTACGAACGGGCGGGCGAGCCAAGGAACAAGGACAGTATCAAAGGTAATGGCGAGTACCTCCAGGACGAGTAGGATCCTAAGGAACCGAGCTACAGCGGGATTTAGTGTAAAAGAAGGACTCACGGATTCCCGACACGAAGATCATCGGCCAAATAACCAGGATGAGACTCAGGCACTAGCCAAAGGCATGACTACTGTCGACGAGGAGGTCGATCTAGGATAAGACAATGATCTATCACCTAGGAGGCTGAGGATTAACCCAAGCCAGATGAGGCAAGGGAATGAGGACGACATGGTAGACGGAAGAACTGCATCGGATACCGAGGAAGAAGAGGAAGTACAGACGATACAGGAGGAACGAGGGAGAGGAAGACAACCGACAGAGTACCAGCACGAACTAGAGCGACAAGGTGAGAGTCTTAGGCGAGTACATTTAGCAAGGGGTGACCACAACCGAGACATCCACCCAGCAGCGGCAGATCATCCCGTAGCTCCAATCGTTCCCCCCGTTGTTCTCTCGACAAGGCCTCCAACTGCACCCCCCAATGTAACAGGAAACCAAGTAAATGGCCACTCCATCCATGAAAGCACTGACCCAATGTTACTCGCTATATTGGCAAGCCAAAGAAGGCAAGAAGACCTTATGAGAGAGCTGCAAAGGAGAAACCTAGATTTAGAACATGAAAACTACCGACTCCGTAACAGGAGAGCGGAGTCGAGAGGATCCTCGAGCCGAGGCGCTTCTAGCAATCACACTCCGTCGAGAAACACCCCACCCCCATCCCCAAGCCGAGAACGCATACCCGACCCTAATCGACCAAGAGGAGGGTATGGGCCAGCTGAGGATTCTTCGACCGAGGAAGAAGCAACCAATAAGGATACGCATGCGACAACCAAACAAAAGATCGCACAACTTGAGCAGATGGTCAAAAAACTGACCGGAAACAACGAGGACGATAAGCTGGTAGAAGTAATCAGTGAAGCCCAGAAGACACCGTTTACCAAGGAATTGGATCGGACTCCATTCAACGCCCAAGTGTACGTTTCCGATCTTCCCATCTAGGTTTGACGGCACGGGTGACGCGGGAGAGCACATCAAAATGTAAGCTATGTCCTTGTTACAGTGGAAGAATTATGATGTGGTCATGTGCAAATTCTTCCCAACAAGTTTGGAGGGCGAGGCAAAGAGTTGGTTCCTACACCTGCCCGATGAATCCGTTGGAAGCTATGCGCCCCGGTGGAAACCTTCCTTGAGACTTACATGCATAACAGATAGCTCGGCCCGGCAGTCAATAAGCTGTCCACACTTGCACGAAGATTCAGGGAACCGCTGCGCTCTTTAACGGACAGATGGAGAAAGTTATGTACGGACATTGGAAAGGTGCCGGTCGACCAACATATATTCGGTTTTGAGAATTCATTAGGGAAATAGGATCCCATTTGGGTAGCAATGTACACTGAGAAGCCTAAAACATTAAGAGAGATCCTGAAGATGCAAGAGCACTACATCGCCTTAGAGGAGATTCAGGAAGGAGCGCAAGATAGAGGAATACAAGAGACAAGCGCCACAGTAGAGGCAACCCCACGAGAAGCCCCGAAACGATCTGAGAAAAGGCCAAGCACACAGCATCATAGGGAGAACAAAAACGTTTGGGTCGAGAAAGGAAAGAAGCCTCGTCACGAACCTAGATCTTACACTCCACTAAATGCACCATTAGAAGAGATATTCAATGAAGTCGAAAAGAGGAATGATATCCGATATCCTAAGACTCGGGGAATCCAGTTCGACGAACAAGGAACCACCCAGAGTTTTTCCATTACCACCAATTTCGAGGCCATTCAACTAATGATTGTAGGGAGGTGAAAGACATCGTCCATCACCTAATCCGAGATGGATATTTACGGCATTTCGTCAATACATCGCCGACACCCGCTTTCCCCGACGTCCAGTTGCACCAAATAAGAATCAATCGTGGCACCGGTTCTCGCACGAAACACCATATCGCACTCGGCAACTCAAGGGTACGATTTGGGAACCAGTATCACCTCGAGAATTCATAAAAGGGATCGATCGGGCAAAGAAATCCTCGCAGTGGCCAACAACCCGCCTATGGAACCATGGATGATGGGCCGATCACCTTCTGTAAAGAGTCCCATTGAATGGCCAAGCACATGGGGATCCCTTAGTAATAACTCTGCTGATCGAGGAATGGGGCATCCGTAGGATATTAATGGACAGCGGCAGCTCAGTCGAAGTCCTGTTCTATGACACTTTCAAGAGGATGGAACTGTCCGATGACATCGGATCCCGTCAACCTATCGAATCTACTTCAACAGTGCGGTGTGAAAGACCAAAGGGAGAAGTCACCCTTAGTGTAACACCCCGTGTTTTTAGCATGGCACATGCTAAAAAGATGCGCCATTTGCTTGTGATGAAGCTTCATCCAAAGCTCAGCGTGAAAAAGGTGGATTGGATTAGGCCAATCACTGCGCCAAAAATGGCGTATTATGTTTGGCATTTGGCCAAGGGACAATATTGCATCATCATGATGCATTAGGCCAGTTGGGTAGGTGGCCTTGAGCTTACAGCGTAATCATTGCGCATTATGAGAGTTATTGGCCAACAACCAATAGCATGGCGCATGCTAAAAGATGCGCCATTTGCTTGTGATGAAGCTTCATCCAAAGCTTCCGCAGCGTGAAAAGGTGGATTGGGTTAGGTTGGCCACCGCGCCAAAAATGGCGTATTATGTTTGGCATTTGGCCAAGGACAATATTGCATCATCATGATGCATTAGGCGATTAGGTAGGTGGCCTTGAGCTTACAGCGTAATCATTGCGCATTATGAGAGTTATTGGCCAACAACCAATATCGCACAATCATTGTGCATCAGACCCAGAGAGGCTGGTCGAGAGAATATTGCATAATCATTATGCGATAGGCCAAAGAGAATGTCGCATAATCATTGTGCAAAGAGAGCGGAGCGAGTGGTGCACAATCATTGCGCAATGAACGGAAACTCGGCAATCATTGCCGGTCATTCAGAAATTCATGGCAACGGCCATGAATAGTGAAGCATGTCAATATGCTCCCCTTTTCATACTTGTAGAAATTCCATTAAGACATATATAGGGAGGGGTAGTTGGTTGAAGGTACATATGCGGACTATGTACCAAGTAAGCTTCATAGCTTAGCCGGAAGAGCATAATGATGCCCAAGGCTCATTTATAGTTGTGTAGCCTTGCGGAGAGGGCATTTGATGCGTTGGCATCACTATGCCACGGCGCGGACCCGATGATGCATAATCATTATGCATCTTGGCGGAATGGCCTATACGAACCAGGCCATTACCGTTTTGCTAGGCCACAGCCTTGCAAACGATTTGGTTTAATTTTCTGTCCCTTCACGGATGAACTACGGTGCGTGCTTGATCCCTTTAGAGTAGGGAAGGGTGCGTGAGGCAGCCGCGAATGAGTTGCAAAGATTGTCGGTCCAAAGACGTTGGCCCCTCATATCATCTAAGCTTGGTAGCTCGACGCAAGAGATGACAGGCCAGACTTGATGAGGCTTAGTTGCATTCCAGTAAGTGGATGCTCATACTTCCTATCAAGTTATAAAGAGATGGTAAGCGAGGTAACGTGGGAAATGGCAAGGGCTTGGTGTGGCCCTACGCTAAAGTCTAAGGCTTATGCCCGGACAAGACACGGCAATGTTACGGTTGCTCGGCTAGCTAGAAATTCATTTATGAATTCCCTACGTAAAGGTAAAGCCAGAGACGCATGAAAAATGCATTGGCATTGGCCTTATGGCCTTAAACCCTTTTTGCGGGACAAGGGTAAGTTGGAACGAAAATGGAAGCTAAGTTAGCTGCGTCATGCTCCACGAGCATGCTTGCAAGGGCAATTGGACGTGCATTTGCCTAGCTTTGAGTCCCGGATCGTAGCTTCATCATGGCGCACCGGGGGAGTTACGGCCTGCGGGGCAACGCGCCAAAGGCGTAGTTTTCCGGTCCGTCACACTTAGAGTCTCGGACGGGGAGGGATTCCTCGACAAACTCACCATCTTTTGTGTGGTCGATGTTGTGTCACCATACGAAGCGATTCTGGGTCGGCCCTGGCTTGCGGGAATTAAGGGAGTCGCCTCGGCCTATCATCAAAGATTGCGGTTCCCATCTTATCGAGGAGTAGTAGAGGTGCTAGGCGACCCCCAGGCGGCGAGGCAGTGCGTGCAGATAGACGTCCAGCAGAATGAAGAGAGGCGGTCGAGGAAACGACAAGAAAAGAACAAGTCTAAGGAAATAAAGGCGGGAGAGGAGTTGGAAAGGGTAATGTCACAAGCCATCGCTACCTATGAAGCTGGCGAGAAAGAGATCTTATAGCAATCACAGGAGCCGGTAACAATCGGCGAACCAAAGCAAAATTTCTCGGCCTTAGAACCTACCCGACAGGTCAATCTGGGTACCGAGGAAGAGCCAAAATTAGTGAGAATAGGGTCTCTCTTGACAAACGAACAATCTCAGCAGTTGACAACTCTTTTGAAGGAGCACATGGATATATTTGCTTGGAAAATGCACGATATGGAAGGAATTGACCCGGAAGTCTGCTCGCACCACCTGCGGATAAACCCCAAGTTCAAACCTATCCGACAAAAGATAAGAATAATTGCACCCGAGTTGCAACCGGCGGTGGAGGCCGAGTTAAAGAAGTTTCACGTGGCAGGAATCATTCGAAAAGCCCAATACCCACAATGGATATCTAATATGGTGATAGTCCCCAAAAGGAATGGAGGTGTTCGAGTCTGCATCGACTATAGTGACTTAAACAAAGCATGCCCAAAGGATAGCTTCCCCCTCCCCAAAGATCGATCACCTAGTAGAATCCATAGTCGGGTATAAGGCGATAACGCTCATGGACGGATACTCAGGGTATAATCAAATACCCCTGTCCCCGAAGATCAAGATCATACATCCTTCTTCACACCAAGAGGGTTGTATTGCTACACCAAAATGCCATTTGGATTAAGAAATGCAGGCGCCACCTATCAAAGGTTGGTGGAAAACATGTTTGAAGATAAAATACACAACACCATTGAGGTATATGTGGACGATATGTTGTTCAAGAGCAAGGTGGCCACCAGCCACATCGACGATCTCTCGAGGCATATTTCAAACCATGAGAAGATACAGATGAGGGTAAATACGGCCAAGTGCACTTTCTCGGGTCACCTCGAGCAAGTTTTTAGGATACATAATCACCGACAAAGGAATCGAAGCCAACCCAGATAAAATCGAGTCGTCGTGGAAATGCCATCGCCTCGTAACAGTCAAAGACGTGCAACGATTGAATGGGAACTTGGCGCCTTAGGACGATTCATCTCTGGTTGCCCGACAAGTGCAAGGATTTTTTCGGGACATTAAGGAAAGGAGAGAAGTTTAAATGGACTGAGGAGTGTGAAGAAGCATTTCAAAAAATCAAGCAACATCTCGCGAGTCTTCCGGTATTACAAAGACCCGAGCCCGAGGACATACTAACACTATATCTTGGGGCAACCGGTCATGCCATCAGTGCCGTACTAGTCAAGAACGTGGGAGGGGAGCAAGACCATGAATCCAGCAGAAAGGAACTACACCAAGATCGAGCAACTAATATTAGCGACGGTGTTTGCAACACAGAAGCTTCGGACGTATTTCCAAACCCACAAGATTCGGGTGCTTACAAAGTCCTCCATAGATTCAGTACTCGATAACGTAGCCAGGTCGGGACGGATCTCTAAGTGGAGCGCACAAATAAAGCAGTTCGACATTTTTTATGAAATGAGAACAACAGTGAATGCACAGGCAGTGGCCGACTTTCTGGCAGACTTCCCCCTCAACGACGAAGATGAAGTAGAAGACATACCCGGAATGGAGGAAGACCGAGAGGACCCGTCCGTCCTGCTCGAGACATGCAGCCCGACACGATGGGAGGTTTTCGTGGATGGGTCATCCAATAAAGACGAATCGGGTTTAGGTTTGGTCTTCACGATGCCAAAGGGCAAAAAGATGGTTCACTCCTTTAGGATTGAATTTAAAGCGACTAACAATGTCACAGAATACGAAGCGGTAATACATGCTTTGCGCTTGATAGTGGAGATGGGAATCCAAGAGGTACGACTTACAAGCGACTCCCAGTTAGTTGTCCGACAAATCAGCGGGAAATACGCCATACATGACCCCTTACTACAGAAATACTGGGAGCTCGCCCAATTCTACATCGGCCAGATACCGAGCATCAAGTTTCGGCATATATGTAGGAAGGACAATCGCCAATCGGACGCCCTAGCATACATTGCTTCCATGTTGACAGATTCAAGCGTCGAAGGCATCAGGGTTATGAGAGTCTTAATGCCTTCAGTACCTGAGACCGTGGATATCGGCGCACATGTCGCGCAACCACTACCGATCAATATCGGGCTGGTGATTGGAGGAAACCGATTAACGAATATCTCGAAACAGGAAAGTTGACCAAGGGGCGACCCGAGATCAACAAAATCAAAAGCAAAGCAGTCACAGCAGACGAACTTCGAGACGGCACCCTATACAGAAAGTCATACCTGGGACCATTACTAAGGTGCCTGAGTAAAGAAGAAGGGCATACAATCCTCAACGAATTGCACTATGGGGCAGCAGGAAACCACAGCTCAGGCCGTAGCCTAGCATCACGAGCTACAACCATGGGATAATTCTGGCCGTACATGAATGAGGACGCGAGGCACATGTCCCTCTTCTGCGATGAATGCCAAAAATTTGGAAAAAAGATACATGCACCGGCAGTAACATTAAACTTTGTTATCAGTCCTTGGCCTTTCGCTAAATGGGGTATCGATATCGTGGGACCGTTGCATGTCGGATCGGGGCAGAGAAAGTACCTAATAGTATCCACCGACTACTTTACTAAATGGGTTGAGGCCGCTCCATTGAAACACATACGGGATAAAGATGTTTTTCGATTCATCTGGGAACACATCATATGTCGCTTTCGAGTACCGGCAGCAATCGTCTCTGACAATGGGAAACAATTACAGGGCAAGAACATCGACTTTCTATTCAACACCTACAATATTAGAAAGAGCAAGTCTACACCCATGTACCCCCAAAGCAATGGACAGGACGAGATCACGAACAAGACCATCGCCGATAACATGAAAAAGAAGCTTGACGGGGAATATGGAGAATGGTGCGAAGAACTTTATAACGTTTTGTGGGCATATAGGACAACTCGCAGAGAGGCAACCGGATTATCGCCTTTCATGTTAACATATGGGACCGAAGCCATCCTTCCCACAGAAGCAATGATACCTACAACAAGAACCGAAGCATGGAGACGAAACATCTCAGCAGGATCTTATCCTAGCCAAACTCGACGATCTAGAAGAAAAAAGAGAGATGGCCCTGCAGAAAATGGAAAATTACCAACGAAGAATCCAGCGAGAATACAACAAACGGGTTCGACCTAGAGAATTTCAACCAGGGCCATTGGTACTAAAGCATCTACCGAGTGATGAACGTGATAAAAAAGGCGAAAAGTTAGCACCACGATGGGGAGGACCCTACACCATTTTTGAGAAGGTTGGTGAAGGGGCGTACAAGATACTAAAACCGGACGGAACACCTGAGCCACGACCGTGGAATGCTACGCGACTAAAACTATATCATCCATGAAATCAGGTATGATATATTGCCATTTATTTCCGTGAAAGGCCACGTGGGGTTGGAAATATGACAAGTGCGTCTGAATGGTCGTTTCGAACCCGGGGCGATGGCATTGTGCAAGTGTTGGGGCGACTTACACTAAGACGGACTATTCGAACTCGGGGCGATGGGAGTGTGCAAGTGCCGAGGTAGTCCTAGGGCCCTAGCGGTTGGAAACCAGTGGCCGATTGTCGAGGCATGAGTATTCAACAATCGAGCAGTCAACATTTCTCCCCTCGCAAGTGGCCGAAATCACTTGCCCAAGAAAGTTAATCGATAACTTCTTGGGATATCGATCCTATAGAAATTAGGAAATACCAACTATCCTTCCACTAGATCTCGAAAGACGGTGATGAGATACCTCAATCGGGACATGGTATTGGGCCCGATGACCCTCCTTGTTGAGTGTGTTTGACAAAAACGACATTTATGATTAATCAATCTACTCATATTTATGCAGGCATACATAACTTAGTCTCAAAAATAAACCACACATCGTCGGCATAACATAAATAAGAACAGTAACATGCATAATAGTGTCGGATAGCAAAAAGAACAACCAAATCGGCGACGCAGCACCCCATTAAAAAGTTTATGAGAAATTAAAGGTGTTCGAGCGGATTACAACCCATGGGAAAGGGTAAGATAGCGACGCAGCGCTGCAAAATACAAGTTTACTCTTTAGAGGAATCGGCCCCAGAATCGCCTTCTTAGCAGCGGCATTGGATCGCTTCTTATCAAGCACCGCCTTTACACCGGCTTTGACCTTCGCAACGAGCTCATCATTAAACTTCGCCTTTTCAGCAGTAAGATCATGTGTCAGCTGCATCGACGCCGATTCGGCAGTGGCTACCCGCTCGAGTAATTGAGACTCCCTTCCCTTCAATCGGGCATTCTCCTCTTCCAACGATGCCACCTTCCTCTGCTCGGCTGCCAAAACAACAAGAGCGGTCAGTTACACAATAACAAAGACACTAAGACAATGACAAGGAAAACACATTACAAGGAACACCACCTTCCAATAAAGGGGTGACTACCCTAATGGTCTCTTCAGACTCAGACAAGCTACACTCGAGAGAAGATATCTTTGAAGAAAGTTCCAGATATCGTTGTTCGTTAAACTCATTACAGGGACATTATTTCTTATGATCGCTCCATTCGGCCCTCTCGCATCGGAATGAGGTATCTACACAGACATTCTTCTCCCCCAAGATTCGAAGACGATCTGCGTGCAGGTCTCGAACCTGAAGCCTTAGCCAACCGCATTGACTCTCTAAGTTGTCGACCAATAGTGTTTTGTCGGCGGCAATACCTTGGAACTGAGCTAAGCTTGCCCTAAGATTGTCAATCTCTTCGGGGACATATTCAAAAGTCTCATAGCTATGCAATTTGGATTGAAGATCCTCAATCTCAGTCTCTAAGCGATCGATCTTATCGTCTTTATTAACTATCCTCCGTTGTAAATTCGAAACATGATCTGTTCTATGTTCATTTCCCTTCTCAACAAACAATACCTCGTGGCGCGCCCGCCTCCGCACTAGAAGATTCGGCTAGGCGGGTAGTACTAAACTCGGGATGTTGGCACTACGTAATCAATCATAAATAAGTCGAAAGTTAAGTAGATACCTTGGGTCTCGGCCAATTGCTTCTCCAGCCTTCATGATCGCTCGCGTTCTCGCGTAACAAGAGACGAAGACCCTCCTTCTCAGCGACCTCCTTGCGTTGAAGGGCAGCATTTAACAACAAGCGATTGATATCCTACAAACACCACTGTCGTTAGTAGTTACCCCATGGCGCGAAGGCATAACCTGAATAACACAACTTACCAGCAGATCGAAAGTGCTTTTCAAACCAGCATCATACAACGAGACAACCTGGATCTTCTCTTCATCCGAAAGAGAGGAAAATTCGGGAGAAATGAGGGCCCCAAGAGAGTTGCACATAGGACCCGAGATAGTAAAAGAAGTATTGCTGTCTGAGTTAGGAACCACAAGAGAAAGAGGCTCCAGCAACTCGCCCCCAACAACAACGTTTTTCTCACCACGAATAACCACATTGTCCCCACCACCACATTTCTCCTCCTCATCACCATCGGCATCATCCTCCTCATCAAAAAGACCATCGTCGTCATCACCATCAGACTCGAGATACACAACGCCATCGGCAAGAACAATCCCTTTATCAGCTAACTCCCGGGCACGCTTTTCTAGGGTGTATATCATCCTTGGTTTCCTTGCCTTTCCCTTTGGTCTTTCCACCTACAAGGGTAGACGAAACATCGAAGATTTCGAGGCGACTTCCTCATGAAATGTGATAAAGGCGGCCACCGATCATCGGGATCCTCACCATCCTCGCCAAGCGCCACCAGCCTTGTCAACTCTCGCCTTACGCGCATGAGCCGATGTCAGAACCATGCAAGGCAACAAATAGGGGCACGTACATGTACGTCAAATAAAAAAAAATAAGTATATTTATTACCTTCCCTGCTTCCTCCTCGGCTCCTACAACTCTATATCTTTTCCGAGGAACAAGAGACTCAGTAGGAGCACCCTGGGACTTAGTCTGTAAAACACAAAAATTAAAACATCACCCCACGAGTCGCCCGAGACAATCGGTTAAGCTAAAAACAGGAAATACACTTACCCGATCAATATTGACCACCCGTAAAAGGATAAAACTCTACGGAGGAGGAAATTTGCCACTCGAAAGTCCTCGCCATAAATAACCAAAGGAACTCGGTCCCATGACGCGTCGGTAGTATGGCGGGCATGTCGGTTGGAACTTTTCCTTCGGGATCTTCGTCCAACAAAAGCTTTCTTGACGCCCTCGGGGAAGAGTCTTGTGGCGGTGAGGGCTAGCAGCGAAACCGGCAAGATCACCGTTGGTAGCAGTCCCGCTTCGATAATTATCGGCAAAACTGATAGGCGTATAGCCGCTCGCCTGCGAAGGATCGTAGGTGGACCAGTTGGTAGGAGTGCACTCGCCTCGACTGCGCCTCTCCCATTCGGATAAAATACGAAAGGTATTGCCATTCCACTGAGCCAGGGCACGGGAAGGGCGAATCTTAAAAAGCCTCGTACCAAAACGAACGGCTGGGATCGTACAAAGGAAAATGCAGCCCGAGCTCTAGCCGACCCCGGTGATAATGGTCGCCTCGGCCAGAGTGTGGAAACTTTAGAACATCATCCTTCTTTAAAACGCCTTTTTGGCCTCGACAAGAGCCTCGACGTCATAGCCATGAAGATCGAATTCATCTTTCACTTATGGACGAATGCATTCATCCGACAAATCTCTGTCAGTTCTCTTGTCAGCCCTACATGAAAACGAAAAAGGATTATCAGAAAAGATGGAATCCAGAGCACGATAATCATGCCTAGAGGGGCTCTCCATAACAAACAGAGAATCAAGCGGTACACCATCTTTATCAGAAAACACATAGCTCACGCACCTTTTTTCCACTATGGAAGGGGTTGAAGACGCCATGAAGTTGGTAGACAGGAGGAGTAAAAGTACTACCTAATCGAAATCACGGCGGCAATGGAGACCGAGAAGACCCGTGATGAGAGAAGGAAGATGGAAGTAAACCTATGGAAAAGACAACTAATGGTGAGGAAAGAAGCGAAGAGAACGAGAGAGAGAGGAGAAAAAATGTCTAAGGGAAAGTAAAGGGAGAATGAGGTTTAAGAATCAGGCTTATAAACCTCACCTGTGGTAACCGACGAGGAAGGTAAACCGGTTGCAGCGCATGAAGAAAGTGGGGAACAGCATGGCGAAGAACCCGACATGACTGAGGACGTGGGAAGACGAGGCGGTTTCTTCCCCACGTGTCGATCACACGAGTGGAAGAAGGGGCATAAATATAGGTGCAAATAATCCACAGAGTTAGGTGGAACCATCCTGGCTAAGGGCGCACCAAGTGAAACGAGTACTAGAACACTTGAATCACCTCATAATGCCGGGGCACGAGGAAAGAGGAACAGAGACGGCTCGAGAAGTCGACATAAAGGAGAAAATCTTTGATGTGATGCTCATCGAGTTCGAGGACAATTAATGCACTGACAGGGTTGGTGAAGAGATTAGAGAAGATCGGCTGAAGCGAGACTCGGCCAAGAATCTGAAGGGCAACGCCGATCACCTCCACCAAACGAACGACATCGGGCGATGACACCTCTCGACCAGATGATTCGTCTCGAGAAAAGTAGAGATCGGCCAGAAGCACTAGCAAGTCGCCCGAGAAGAACATCCAGGAAGCTATACCAGGCTCAACACTGTAATATTGATGTATCACCACCTACAGCTATAAATAGAAATCGTGTAGGAAGGTAGAGGGGAGGTTTTTTTGGGGAAAGAGAAAGAGAAGTGAGAGGAGTATTGAGCGTTTTGTGAGCATTGTTGTGTGTATTGGATCCTTGTAATCTTGCGTGAAGTAATAAGATCATCCCTTAACCCCCGTGGACGTAGGTAATCATACCGAACCACGTAAATCTTGTGTTCTTTTATGTATTTGCTTATTTACTTCTTAGCATACATCTTTTGGATGTAGTAGTAGGATTTTCTACATCTACACTAATAATGAACAATTGTTGTGTGCGGAAGAAAAATATCATCGCAGCTAACCGTGAACCATCCAAG
The DNA here is from genome assembly GCA_023531295.1 of Papaver armeniacum. Classification (NCBI taxonomy): domain Eukaryota; kingdom Viridiplantae; phylum Streptophyta; class Magnoliopsida; order Ranunculales; family Papaveraceae; genus Papaver; species Papaver armeniacum. Next base: position 112,257 of record JAJJWW010008348.1, read on the forward strand.
TTGATAAAATTTTATGCGCACATAAATTATAAATTGAAAGCTCACATTGGTAATCAGTTGGGTTGGTTTTTGCTACATCTCAGTCACGACAAATGCTATCCCACACGACTTTGCGGGATGGCTTCCCGCAAAAGCGGCTTCTTTACCGTTGGATGATTAAATCAACGGTTAGATTCACATTCAGGAAAGGACCCATCACTTTCAGGAAAGGACCCATCACTTTCAGGAAAGGACCCACCACTTTCAGGGAAGGACCCACCACTTCCCCTAAAGGGTTCAAGGCTCATTAGATCCGGGTTTTAGCATGATCTAACGGGATAAAAATTGCTTAAGCGGGATAGCTTCCCGCAAGGTCATGCGGGGTAGCACTGCTCTGCTCCTCAGTCACTCAGTCTCGTCCACATTGGAATAACCCAACAAACCAGTTCTCCCTTTGTCAGGGCCAAAGACTTAGCTATTTCGCTGTTCTCAAAGTCCAAAGGGAGTATCAAATGCAATAATGGGGCTCCTTCCTTTTCCTCTAGCAGCCTTTACTTTCTCCTGGAACATACATTACAATTACAAGGCAAGTGTTAATTTCATAACAATTATGTTTTTGGCCACTCAACATATGTTATCTAACCATTTCTCAAACTGAAATAAGAAATGGCAGGAAGGGATGAGGGAAAACAAAGTGGTGGAGCATGTTGGCTGCATGTAAGTCTGCTGTCTGTTTCAGTGTTTTCTAAAGACAAAGTGGTGGAATGTACTTGTTGTTTGGCTTCCCTGAGTTCTGCTGTGAGTGAGTCTATGCAATTTGGATCTTAATTCTGTGCACATGAAACAAAGACAATGTCACTGTGTATTTCCCTGGTCTAACTGCATCTCATGTGGACTTATCAAAATTATTATCCTTGACCAAAAATTAAGAAAATAAAAAATGTACCGGATCAAGAGTCTCAGTCACACGCCTACAATTGTGTCACAGATCCAACAGTGAAATATAGGTTGTTGCTCTCAAATAGCTGGTATAACATAATCCTCTAGTTTCCCACCATGGTGTTGAAGATGCTCAGGTCATAATCGTCGATACTTGCTCACCATGGAGCTGAAGATCCAGATCTGACACCAGAGGATACTATAAACTAACTAATTAACCTCAGCTGCAAATGGATCGAGCCATCTCCAAGCTGTAGAGATGGCTAGCAAAAGCCTATCAACAACAAGAAAAACAAAAACATCAGGGAGTTTGATTAAAAGAGGAATATATCAATGAAAATCAAAGAGATTGTAAAAACTTACTTCTTCATCCATAACCTAAATCTTGATGAATCCATTGGCGGCGGCAGCAACAGCAGAAGAAAAAGAGTGAGATGAAAAAACCAGAAACTTTATAAGGAAACCTAGACACATGATCAACGGCTAAAAATGTCTGGGTTTCGGTAAAAGGATAGTTGGAAAAGCCTATTATGGATCCAGGTCCAACTAACCTCTTGAGAATAGAGAGGACCCTTTGAGCTTCCCATTCTTGTCAAGTTTGCTGAGGACTCGGTTACAAGTTAGGACTTTGCGGGAAGGATCAAATAATGCCGTGAACATCCATCCAACTCAATAGTATTGCCGCATAAACCATGAATCATACTGGCTTAAGAGAGTAGAATAATCATTAAATGAAAATGAACTAAATGCATAACAGCGCTGAACACCACTCATGTATACGTTTACAAAGGAGGGTATGGAGCTCGAAACAACGAGTAATTCAAACATAGTGCGGATTTTAAAAACAAATGTAGTACAAAACAAGGTTTGAAACTTTCCTATTACATATCTATACCAGATTCAAATGTGATATTATGAACGAGAATTGCATTCCTACACCACAGACTAGGCCCATCTCTGAGCTAGCGAATTTGCTTCAGTAACCCTAACACGGACAAGCTGTATCAACTCCACTGTTTCTTTAACATATTTATAAGAGGTCGCCGGGATAACATAGTGACTCAAAAACTACTGGACCCAGATCACGGCAACAACAATTCCCACAATTCTGATAACTTAACACCGACTGATGCTAGAGCAGAGCCTTGAAGTATTTTGCTGCAGAGGTTGTCCTTTACGGCAAAAGCATCAAGGAGTTGAAGTCTTAGCAAATGACTCCTTCATTGCGATAACCAACATACCCGACCAGCCTCTTTCTGTTATAATATGCACAGCTTGAAGCCTTGAACTCCATCACGGAGATATTCAACACCCACAAGATCTGCCATCAGTTGGGTTTGTATTTGTTATAGTTCAGTCTCGTCCACATTGGAATAACCCAAGAAACCAGTTCTGCATGCCAGGGCCAAAGACTTGGGCTATTCGTAGTTCTAAGTCCAACGGGAATATCAATGCAATAATTGGGCTCTTTCCTTTTCCTCTAACAGCGTTTACTTTCTCCTGTAACATACATTGAAAGGCAAGTGTTAATTTTGCAAGTAAACAGGTAAGTATTGACAGTTGTGTTTTTACCCACTTAATATTTGTTATTTAACATTTCACCAAATGTAACTGACATTCAGTTTTTCTCCAACTGGAATACGAAATGGCAGGGAGGGATGAGGGGAAACAAAGTGGTGGCACATGTTGGCTGCATGTAAGTCTGCTGTCTTTTTCAATGTTTTCTAAAGACAAAATGGTGAAATGAGCTTGTTGTTTGACTTCCCTGAGTTCCGCTGTAAGCAGTCTATGCAATTGAGATCTTAATTCTGTGTACAAGAAACTAAGACCAAAATAAAAACTATAAGAAAATAGAAAATGTACCTGATCAGGATCTGAGACTCACGCCTACAATTGTGTCATGGATCCAACAATGAAATATAGGCTGTTGCTCGCCATGGTGTTGAAGATACTCAATTAGCTGGTATGGCATAACCCCCTATACATTGTTGCTCTCTATGGTGTTGAAGGTGCTCAGGTAGCTAGTATGGCATTATCTTCTATACGTTGTTGCTCGCCATGGTGTTGAAGGTGCTCAGGTAGCTGGTATGGCATAATCCTCTATATGTTGTCGCTTCCCATGGTATTGAAGATGCCCTGTTGCAGACTGTTCTTCTCCCCCACCTGACCTACTAGTCCAAATTCCAAAAAAAAAACGACTCGAAAAGATTCTCTATACTTAGATGCTGCCCACCATGTTATTGAAGATGCTGACAACCTTAGTTCAGATTCTGCATAAAAACAACCTTTCTTTTAACTGAAATATATACATTAGAAACCAAACAGAATAAAAAGGTTAATTGGTTTTGACAAATGAGTATTGACTGGCATAAAAACGGTTAGTTTTATTGTATTTGATCAGGTGATTATTTTTTTTTATCTAAGCTGGAAGATAATTAACAAGATTTTTAGAGAATTAGATTTTGTAATTGAAGAAATACACATGAAGCACTCGTACGTCCAAGAAAATAAGCGAGATGGTCTTTAGGGAAGATGAAGATCCAGATCTGATGTGTCAGAGCCAGAGGATACTCTTGAACTAACTATTTATCCTCAGCTGCAAATGGATCGAACCCCTCGCCAAGTAGCTGAGATAGCTAGCAAAAGCCTCTATCAACAACAACAAAAACATTTGTGAATTTGCTCAAAAGAGGATTGTCAATGTAAATCAAAGAGATTGTATAAACTTACTTAAGTTTTGAGAGGAGATATCATTATGCTGTGATGATTCGATTGAAGAAATCTAGCAAGATTTTGGGTTTGATCTTCTTCTTCATCCATAACCTGAATCTTTATGAATCCATTGGCGGCGGCAACAACAGCAGAAGAAAAAGAATGAGATGAAAAAAAAAACTGAAAGTTTATAAGGAAACCTAGACACATGATCAACGGCTAAAAATGTTTGGGTTTCGGTAATGGATAGTTGAAGAAGCCTATATGGATCCAGGTCCAACTAACCTCTTGAGAATAGAAAGGACCCTTTGGCTTTGAGCTTCCCAATCTTGCCAATTTTGCTGAGGACTTTGCGGGAAGGATCAAATACCATCCATCTTAAATATCCAAGTACTGGCATTAACCATGAATCATAGTGCTGATAATTAAATGAAAATGAACCGAATGCATTACAGATAAGAGAGAGGAGGGAAGAACACCACTCATGTATCAAGAATACAAAACAAAGCTAGGCTAAGTTTATCTGTCTGAGTGGTGGTCAGGATTTGTCCGTGGAAAAGATAAATCAAGGGTTGTGGTTCTCCTGACCACCAGGGGAGGTTCGAACTCATGACCTATTGTGTCATAAGAGTGGCCTCTAACCAGTGTTCCACCTTGGTTGGAATTGATAGAAAAGATAAATCAACAGTGTGGTTTGTTCAACTTAAATACCATAATTGCTTTATTAATTAGTGTTTCACTAATTGCACATAATAAATAATCTATTCATTATAAAGTATTTTATTAATTAGTGTTTCACTAATTGCTCATAATAAATGACTAATCATTTTTTAATTATAAATGTTTTCTTAATTAATTATAATATTTATTTCTAAGATTGTACTAACCATGACCGCACCGTTAAAAAATAATCAATCAAAACTAATTCCTTATTAGTATACTATATGCATACAACACAATAACGATTAGATCAATCAACATAAAAAAAAGATATATGGTCATGGTTTGTTCAACTTAAATATTAATTAGTGTAAGTGTTTTATTAATTGGCGTCTCATTAATTTCTTATGATAAATGATTTATTAATTTTACATCATAAATGTCCCTTAATTAATATTAATACATATCTACATCAATAAATAATTTTGACAAAAATCAATAGATATTAGTGTTGGCGGTGGTTGTAGAAGAAGAAGTAGGTGGTGGAAGCGGTGGAAGGTGTTACTAAGTGGTGGAGGTGGTAATATTAGTTTTGGTGGAAGAAATAGTGGCGATGGATGGTTTTCACGGTAGTGGTAGTGGTATTGGTTTTTTCTTTTTGCATCAAAAATAATTTTTTTATTTTTTTACATGACGGGTAACATTGTGTTGTGAAAAATATAGTTGGTTGTTAAAAAAAAATTCTCTTATAAGTTTTGTTTATGCAAGTATTGATTTAACTTTGGTTCTTTTATATTTTTTTGTTAAGTTGATGACTTTTTAATTTTAATACATGTTAGGTTAACAAAATTTGATACGTATAGGGTGTATTCTTTGTAATACTGATGTTAGTCTCTCATTTTTCTCGTTAGCACTTTGTTTCGATCCCCTATTTGTATACATTATTTGACTAATGTTGGGGTATTTGTTTAATCTCATGGCCGATTAAACCCCAGTATGTGTTCTACACATTGAAGGCGATATAAGTTTGTGTTGGCTCTACCTTGAAACTAATAATTTTTCTTCAGAAGGTTAGTTAAATTTATGTAGATACAAATATCAATATGACTATGCTCTTTATTTCCCCAAATTACTTGAGTAACACTGGATGTGAGAACGCCATTCATGCACAACTTAGCATAGTTGGCGTGAAATCTTTTTATCCACGAATTTCTTCAATTTTATGTTATCAATATGACTGAGAAAGAATCTTACACATGTTTTGATTTACTTTTGTAAGTTTGTTTTTTCAGGTCACATGTGTATATCTCAGCCTTCCAATAGCCAAGGGTTCTTCATTTTTATAACTCTCACATTTGCAAAAAATAAGTAAATAGTTTTTATCTATAGTAGGGAAAATATTATGGGTTTTTGCTTCACTCCTTAGAGCCTTAGTTATCAATAATTTCGGAACCAATGTAGTCATAAACATCATGGAGTTGGATTTCCAGTTTAGGTAGAGGTGCTGTTAGATGAAATATTCTTTTTGAAATTTAAAATTATGGTGTGATGGAACAATAAATGGGGAAAATATCTATTTACTGTATTTTTTATTTATTTTTTTCATGTTGGCACAACATTATTACTTCGTACAGATAATAAATTGAAAACATGAGTAAAAAATAAAAAGATCAGGTAACCCATTATTTTTCTACCCAAAACCTATTCGAATATCAAAATAATTACTCACGAAAAAAATGAAGCAAGAGGAATGTGAACAATATCGTATTAAAGACAAAACATCCCGTGCCGTTACGGCACGGGTTAAGATCTAGTACAATTACAAAGTAGGGTACTGAAGCTCAAATGGACTGAGAGATCCAAAAATATAGAACACAATGATAAGATTCAATTTAAGGAAGTTCTAAATGAGGTACCATTAAGATAACTAAGAACGAAGATTGCATGATCAGGACAGATCTCTCACACCTGGTCTGGACCTCAAGTGTAAACCAGGTTGAGCTGGTGAATTCACTATTCTCTGACACAAACAAAGACTACGCTCATGAGAGCAGAAAGTTTAAGTATGTTTCTGCAGGGTCTGTTGTTTACGGCGAAACTGTCATGGAGTTTGAAGTCTTAGCAAATGAGACTTCAACTCCTTGTCATAAACATCCTGTACCACCCTGACTCTCTCTATGATGAACAACTTGAGCTCCATCATGGGGATACTCAACACCCACAAGATCTTCCAACGCCTGGGACTTGATATTTGAAGGTAGGATGTTGGTTTTGTTGCTGATTACCCATAACTTGCAGCACAATCTGTAACATCAACCAAACAATTGGGTTTAGGCAAAACTTGTAATTGAAAAATAATATGTTGGTGACTAACTAGTTCTAGGGTAGGCAACCATTGCTATACATATTACAAACAGTATCAGTAAGTCATTATATGTGAGTTGTAAAGTGACGGGAAGTGCCTAACTAATCATGAATACCGGTTATTATGACCTGTGCGGAAAATAATTTTCATCTCCGCAAACTAATGAAAACATTTTATGCGCAATAGTTACAAATGAAGACAGAATTGTAAATTGAAAGTTCTCATTGGAAATTAGTTGGGTTTGTTTTTGCAACTCAGTCTGGTCCACATGGAATAACCCAACAAACCAGTTCTGCTAAAACCTTCAATCCTGCAACAAGTCCTCAACTTTATCAATCCTGCAACAATTGGCCACTTCCATTTTTTTCTTGCAGCCTTTACTTTATCCTGTGAATAAGTCCTCAACTTGTGACTTTTGTCCTTCATAAGTAAACAGTTGTGTTTATACCCACTTAGATTTAATATCTGTTACTTACTTAACATTTCACCAGATGTAATTTACACTTGGGTTTTTCTTCAACCGGAATAGGAAATGGCAGGGAAGGATGAAGGGAGAAAAAATGGTGGAATATGTTGGCTGTATGTAGGTTTGGTGTTCATTTCAGTGTTTTCTAAGACAGAGTGGTGGAATGTGCTTGTTGTTTGGCTTCCCTGAGTTCTGCTGTAAGTGAGTGTGTGCAATTTGGATCTTAGTTCGGTGTACATGAAACTAACACAATATCATTGCGTAATTCCTTGGTCTAGTTTGCATCTCACAAAGGCTTATCAAAATAAATCACGTTCCTTCAAAAAAAAAATAGTAATAATTAAAAAAAAATAGAAAATGTACCTGATCAGGAGTCACACGCCTGCAGCCTGCTACTATGTCACAGATCCAACAGTGATTATATTGTTGTTCACCATGGTATTGAACATGCCCAGGTAGCTGGTACGCCATATCCACTATAGGTTCTTGCTTGCCATGTTGTTAGCGTGCTGCATCCATTCGTCTCAATAAACCATAAACCAAGAATCATAAAACTAGTAGAAAACAAAGAACACCACATATATTTATAGGTCTTTACAGAGGGACTAGCCAGTAGAAAACTAGCCAGTAATGCTAACAAATTGAAACAACTTCTCCTACATACTCGGTATAACAAAGACCAAGCAGTACTGTGACTTATTCAAAGCAGAAAGATAACTTATGTTTGAGATTAAATTCCAACAGCCTCCCCTAATTAAGCTCAAACACCCATAAGCCTTTTCATCTTGTAAAATGCTTTAGCCTTCAACGGCTTAGTAAATACATCTGCAATTTGATGTTGTGTTTCACAGAATTCCAGTTCAATCTTGCTGCTCTGCACAAACTCACGTATTTTATGAAGCTTGATATCAATGTGCTTGGTTCTTCGATGAAACACTGGATTTTCGGTTAAAGCTATTGCAGACTTGTTGTCGCAATGTATCTTTGTTGCTGATGCTTGAGTGATATTCAACGTTTCAAGTACACGTAATAACCAAACATCTTGAAATGTCGTAGCATTAGCTACTATGTATTCAGCTTCGGCAGTAAAGAGAGCAACTATTTGCTGCTTCTTTGATGACCAAGAGATTATGCTAGAACCCATAAGAAACAAGAAACCAGAAGTACTCTTTCGATCCAACAGTGAAATAAACTAATATAGATTGTGGCCTGCCATGGCGTTAAGATGCTTACGTAACTGGTACGGCATATCTTCCATAGGTTCATGTTGTTGAAGATGCCCTGCTGCAGCCGCTGTTGACTATTCTTCTCCCCCACCTAGTAGTTCAGATTCCAAAAATAATAACTTGAAAAGATCCTCTACAGGGTTGTTGATCGCGATGGTGTTGAATATGCTCAGGTAGCTAGTATGGCATAATCCTCTATAGGTTGTTGCTCATAATGACTTTGAAGATGCTCAGGCAGCAGGCTCTGACGCACTACATCGATTGTGGGCTTCTATGTGTATGAACATAGACTTGGAAAGATTAGCTACAGCAAAGATTAACAATCAATTAGTAAAAATAAAAATTTTATTACTGTAGAGATATCATGATGATCTTAACTCTTGCTTCCTATGCTCACTTTGAGACGAATTAGAAGTTAAGACATTATCTAGTAAGTGAAAAAATTTTAAGTAATGAAGGAAACGTCACCAACTTTGTGTCACCACCAAGTCTTAAGTTTTTAGTACTGCTCATAGATGTATAAAGATACAAATATGCTCAAGCTGATAGTTCATGGAGTGACTACAACTCAATCCCAAAGCAAACAAAATGAAAGGCCTCATTCACAACAACAGTAACCAACTAGAACTGCGAAGAACTCAATTGATGAAGCTAGTGATAGCAGTCAAAAATACACACCACGCACTGCTACGAATGCAGACGCAATTGATGAAGCAAACAAGTGCAGAACAATAATAACTTCATACATATTGACACAAACATAAAGATGTATTCAATTAGCTGAACTGAATACAATTTATAACCTAAACTGGAACCCATACCATAATCAAGGACACCGAAACACTAATTCAACCCGCCTGATTTCCTCACGTTATTTCTGTAAGCAATATTTCGGTCATCAAATCTTCAACATATACATACATTGCAAAAGAGTGGAGAAAAACTATTATACCATGAACAAATCAACCTAGACAGTGATTCTCAAATCTCGAATATCTAAATTTCATCTATACAATGTCAGGAAATGATCCTAAACAAAAGATAAATTTCATGATTTAGTAAATTAGGATTCATTAATGAGAAGCTTCATCAGAAGATAAATTGACAAACAAGAAAACTTTTTTAGGAAACTTTATTACAAACAAGAAATTAAATGCATAAGTAAGAATTGGCTTTATCTTTCACATGATCTTAGTATTCTATATATTTATATAAGATAACCACGAATCAGTACTACATCCAGCAAGAATCAGGAACTTACTAATGGTGTTTGGGAGCCTTCCACGCTTCACTTGGACCCTATTGCAGGAACACACAAGTATACAAAACTGACCAGCAGATGTTTCTTATTAAGGATGAATAAAAATCAAAATATAAAATTGAACACATACCAAATTCAGAAAATTTAGCCAATTGATCAAGTAAAGCTAGGCAAAACCCCCAAACCAATTCAACTTAGTAAGTATTGGTTTGATCTTTGTGTGCTTTTTCTACTGTTCTAGAACACCAGCGACAAAACACATGTCAAAACACATGTCAGATGGGCTGCATATTTCAGTTTTGAGAGGAGATATCATTATGCTTTGATGATTCAATCAACAAAACCAGGCAAGGGTTGGGTTTGGGTTTGATTTTCTTCTTCATCCATGAACTAATTCTTGAAGAATCCATTATGTGGTTGTGGCGGCAGCAGAAAAAAAAGAGAGAGAGAAGTGAAGAAAAATGCACCTAAGAGGAGATTTTATAACGAAAACCTAGAATGGTGATCCAACGGCTGAAATTGCTTGATGAAAAATGTTTAATGAACGGCTGAAGATATACAAACTAATGCGTGGTTAGGTATTTCAAAATGCACCCTATTTTACAAAGCAAATAACCAACGCTCTGAGTCAAGGCGATTGGTCAAAATTGGTCAAGGAGTGTCGACGCAAATCTCTCCTTCACAATTAATGAATCAATGAATTCTGCAACTACCTAATCAGTTAGTTATTGTTTTTCTCTTGTCCGTTAGTATTTAATTCTTCCATGATTTCATCTTTCCTTATCTGAATCTTGGGTTTTGTTATCTAATGTAGTAACTCACTTTTCTTCAAATCGAGATTTGCATGTCGTTGATTTGCTCCCCTCTGATTTTATACGTTCGATATTACCCTCTGGTTTGCTGATTATGACTTGCAGGTGTTAAGGTTGTGCCTGGTCTTTGTTGCCTTGTTTGGTACAAAGTAGTCATTGCAAAGGTTATCCATTCAAAGGTCGTGGTCTTCAAGGTTTCTTCCCAGTTAAAAGACAATGGCGGAAAAAACAATCAATCACTCGGAATCCCGTTACTCTGCAACTACCAAGGTCTCTGACTTCTCTTCTTGTTGCAAAAGAAGTGCCATAATATCTATGACAGTTTTACCACGTCTCAAACCATTTTCATGCAAAGACCTTATAAAATGGAACAGATTCAAGATAATCCTCTTCATCACAGCTCTTCTCATCATATCCAGTGCAATCAGTGCCCAACACCCAAATTTCAAAATCATGGACCCAAATATGGGAGATATGAAATACTTGGAAGAGTAGCTAATGTTAACAAACCTGAACTATTCATAATCAAGCTTTGAAGAAATCCGTCAAACCTTTGTTTATGCAAGTGTAAACCTTAAAAAGGGAATCTCTAAGTGGGCTATCAGCATTGTGGGGAAACTCCTTGCCTCATAACCAATGAAACCTGACAACCTGGAATTTCACCTCAAGAATATCTGGAGTAAGAAGGTTAAGAAAATTCAGATAAGGAATCCAGCTCCAAACTTCTTCATAGTTAGATTTGCAAATTGGGATCAAGTTAACTGGGTTCTAGAAAATGCTCCCTGGTCTGTAAATGGCTGTCTCTTCATGGTTAAGCCATACAACTCATTTATTCAAATTCAGGATATGGATTTCAGCACACAAGAATTTTGGGTTGATTTCAAAGACCTGCCGCCAGAATTGTTTGATGAGGAAATAATGTTCAAGTTTGCAAAAATACTCGAAGAAGTAAAAGCTCTCGACCCCGAAGATAGTAATCCCGTTGACTCAAATGCTGTAATTGCTAATATTAAAATCAATGTGAAAACTCCACTTATCAGAGGTCTCCTAACTAAGAATGGAGCTGGATGTACTCGATGAATTTCGTTCTACTATCAAAAACAGCCAGGAAATCTTTATCCAGCTTGCTTCATACTAGATCATGATGAGGATGAATGTGAGAGGAAAGACAATTTTTTCAGGGCACTGGCTAATAAGGTGTTGTTCAAATTTGTGCAAACCAACTTTTCCCTGCAGGATGTGATGGCAATGAATCCAAAGTATGGAGATGGTTCTCCAATTACCATTAACATGAAGATTTCTAAAAAGAAAGCGGCAGCTGCGAATAAGGTGGTCTTCCAAAGACCCTCAGATGGATATCATGTAACTACATTCACTGAGGAGGTGGGAAAATATTATGAAGTGGGATAAGGATCAAATCAGAGAAGGGGAAAAAAAGTGCGCTAAAATGTGGCTAGAAACATCAACTTTGACAATCCGATATACATGGACGCTGATAGTCAAGCTGACAAAAGTACCTATCAGAATATTCAAGAGCTGCAAGACCATGACCATAACCAGCCAGGATAATGGGACCATCATTGCAATGCCATGACAATGTACCAGCAAGAAGGGCAAGAAGACCAGGTAATTAACTCAACTCATAAATATTTTACCTTGCAAGTTCATCTCTTAATTTAAAATTGTTTTGTCTCAAATCTCCAATTTTGCTGTTGTTTTCAATATCTTTTTACAAACTTAGTTATCATTGGGAAAAGATGACAGTACTAGCATGGAATTGTCACATCATAGGCCAAAGAGACACTATAGACCATCTAAGAAACTGCATACATCGAAATGATCCAGACATAGTTTTCCTCTCAGAAACCAAATCAAAAGATACTAAAACTAACACTTTCATTAGAAATTTTGGCTTTCCTAATTATTGGTCTCAGTCCTCTATTGGCCTTTGATGGTTATTTTCAATGATGTTGTAGTAATAGATTCGTTCAAGACTTGTGAAAGCAGATATTTTTAGACTTAATTTTCGTAAATAAAAATAACAAGCTCAATTAAAAAGCTGTTTGGAAATTATGGAGAGGCTGGGGCTAGGATTCCGCTATTTACCAATTCCAAAGTGATACTAATTATGATCATGCAATTTCACTCGTTTAATTTGATTCTCAACTATTGCAAAAGTAGATTTTTTAGAAACAACAAATGCTAATCCAAAGCATGGGATATCAAAACCCTAGGGCAAGCATATTCCATCAATAGAAAATACAATTGTTTAACAAAAATCATAAAATCTATTTTCAATCTAGGCAAATAATCATAATTAAAAATTGCACAAATTAAATAATTAAGAATTACCACTTTTTCATTGGCAAGATAGCTTCCTCCGTTGCCCCAGAGGATGGGTTTAGCTCATCATGTTGGAAACATGCTCAAAAGTTGATTTCATTGCTCAAAAATAGTGTACAAATGATGAAATGGAGAAAATGATGAAAATCAAGTGTTTGCAACGATTATAAGTGTTGCAAACACTGTTACAAGGAATGATAAAACCGTTACTTCTTTTAAGTCTGCCCCCCTCCGTATTACGACCCTCGGATAAGTGTCGCAGACACTGTAGAAGAATGACTGCTTCTAGTGGTCCGTTCTTCGTGTTCTTCAGAGATGCAGCAGCAGAAACAGAATACTTCCAATTCGATTTTCTTGACTCTGTGGTTCTCCAAAACTCTCCCAATCTCTCCTCCCCCTTCAATGAGACCCCAACAATCTATTTATACCGATAAGCACCAAGAAATCACGCTCATTAACACACAATAATCCTCCATTACTCGGGTTTAAAGAAAATATTTTTGGGAATATTTTCTTCCCTGATTCGACCCTTCACGCGTCTATAATTGATTCTCCGTATGTTCTGATGGTCATACACATTTAAACACGCTACTAATTGTTTCGAACACTCCCCTGATACATGCACAGCACAGAAATCACGAGAATGGGTGAGATATTCTCGTGTATACTGTCTACCTTCAACCCGTTCAATATAGCCCAATTTAATCCAAGAAAAAGGCCATACCACGCCTTTTAATGTCAGTCAAGTCTTCCCCTGCAGACCCAGCCATTGAGTCTCTCTGAATCACGCCCAAAAATCGAACCAAGAATCTGCCCGTGAATAACAGAAATTTCCCGCCAAAATTTGTTTAAACGAAGAAGAAAGGGGGAGTCCCCTTATCGAAACTGGGGTGCGAATAGCAGGTGGTTACCCCTTATCATCTGTGTACCCCTTAACCAATAGTGAGGGTCCGAATAACACGAGTCCTCCGGGGTGGTTTTTTAACACTTTTTCGAGCCGAATTTTCCAAAAATGTTTATTCCCCAAAAATACCTACACACACATAAAACACCATAATAAGTACAAAATCGAGTGCCAACAATTTATAGTATTGAGATTAAATTAGACACAAAAATGTGTCTATCAGCCTCTCCGGAGGAATTGCTCTCTTATGGAAAGATCAAATGGGTGTGAAAATTGTTGATGAACAAAGAAATCAAGTGGAGATAATGGTCACAGCAGGGCCTCATAATGTACAGTGGCTTCTTACATGTCTCTATGGAATCCCAGGATATCAAGAGAAGAAAAGCCTATGGGAGAACATTACAACTAGAAGTCAGAATATGCAAGTACCATGGATGATCATCGGAGATCTAAATATCACCATCAACTCTCAAGAAAAGACCTCAAGTGCAACATCAGCTCAGTGCATCAACAAGCTAATCTAGGAATGGCTTCTCCAAACTGATCTACTAGATGTCACATTCTCAGGATACCTATACATATGGAGCAATCACAGACAAGCTACTCCTCTGGTGCAAGCTAAACTAGACATAGCAATGGCCAACTCAAAATGGCATGACATATTTCAATCAGCCAAAGTTTACAGTCTTACTGCATTTTGGTTAGACCACTCTCCAATACTACTTCATATAAACCCAGCAGAGAGAGATTTCAAGAAACCTTTCAGAGTTTACGAAAACTGGATCCAACAAGACTCGTGCAATGAACTGATAGATAAAACTTGGACTCAGCATCAACAAGGCTCTGTAGCTTTTCAAATGGTGACAAAGTTAAAGCTCACCAAGAAAGAAATCCAAAAATGGAACTATGAAGTCTTCGGAAATGTTTCACAGCACATCAAACAAGTGGATAAGAAGATACAAGAGACACAAATTAACCAACAAAGCAGTAAGTGGCAATACCATGGAAGATCTGCACAAGGAACTCAAATTTTGGTATAAAATGGATTCAGATATGAAGTACCAGAATTCCATGGAAAACATCTTAAAGAATGAAAGTAGAAACACCAAGTATTTTCACTCAAAAGCAAATTACAGAAAGAGAAGAAACCACATTGATTCTCTTAAAGATGACTTGGGAATATGGCACTCAGAGAGAAAGGATATTGAACAAATTCTCACAAACCATTTCAGCTCCATCACAACTACTACAAAGCCACAAAGAGATGAATAAATATTAAGCCTCATTACCCCATGCATAACATAAGAAGACAACATCAGCTTAATAAGAGTCCATGACATGGAAGAAATAAAAAATGCAGTTTTTCAAATTAAAGCTTGGGATGCTCCAGGACTAGATGGTTTCCAGGCTGGATTCTACCAACAATGCTGGAATGTAGTAGGTAATTATGTCATTCTCATGGTGCAAATTTTTTTTAGAAATTGTTTTCTCCTTAAAGATCTCAATTACACCTTTCAAAGCCTCATCTCAAAAATAGAGTGCCCTCAAAACCCTTCAGATTACAGGCCTATAAGTTTTTGCAACATAAACCACAAAATTATATCAAAAATACTTGCAAACAGGCTCAAACCAATACTCCATAAAATTTTCTCCCCCTTCCAAGCAGCCTATGTACCAAATAGAAACATCTCAGAAAACACCATCATAGCCCATGCAATTATTGATCATATAAAAAGAGCAGGAACAAAGATGGGGAAGTAGGAATCAAGCTAGATATGTCGAAAGCTTTCGACAGAATTGAATGGAATTTTCTGTTAGACATATTAAAGCAACTGGGTTTCTGCAATAAATGGTGCCAACTAATACAACAATGCATTGGTACTTCTTCGGTTTCTGTGATGCTCAATGGTTCATCTTGCAAGCCTTTCATACCATCAAGAGGATTAAGACAGGGAGACCCAATATCCGCATATCTATTTATTCTTTGAATAAAGGGTTTCTCAAGAATGCTATGTAAATCTGAAAGCATGAAGAAAATACAAGGTATTAAACCAAGTCAGCACAGTCCAAGCATACATCATTTACTTTTTGCTGATGATTGCCTGCTATTTTGTAAAGGCAAAGAACAAGAAATCAGAAACCTGCTAGACATCATCAACAAGTTCAGCTCTGCCTCAGGCCAAATGATAAATTTCAGCAAATCCAGTGTTTTCTTCAACAAACATATGCATCCACAAAGATGCTCACACATAACAAGCCTACTACGAATGAAATCTATGGGTTTGAATGAGAAATACCTTGGACTGCCATTATTCCTAGGAAAAAATAAGAGAGAAAGCGTCAAACCAATTGAAGAAAAATTCCAGAATAGACTCAGTACATGGCAGGGTAAGATAATTGATCAAGTCGGAAGATCTACTCAAGTCCAAGCTGTTCTAAGTAATATGGCTAATTATTAGATGGGCTGTTTCAAAATGCTAAAAAAATATAACAGAAAGCATTGACAGAATACAAAGGAATTATTGGTGGAGGTATGACAAGAAGAAAGGGTACAACCCTATAGCCTGGAGTTCAATCTGCAAACCAAAAAGACTTGGAGGAATGGGCTTCATAAATACTAGAAAGTTCAATGATGCTTTATTGGCAAAACTGGCCTGGAAAATGATCACTGACCATAACTCTCTCTGTGCAAGAATTTTAAGAGCAAAATACTTCCACAACAAAGATCCTTTAAGTGATAAAATAACAACACAAGGTTCCTAGATTTGGAAAAGTATATACAAGGGGCTTCAAATTGTGAAGAAATATTATGGGTAGAGCATTGGAAATGGATCACAAGTGAAAATATGGAAACATAATTGGATTGGAAATATCAAGCATAACAATCCTTCAGAAGCATCTCAGCACAAAGAGAATGATGACACTGTCCAGAGCTTAATCTTTCAAGAAAATAAGCAATGGAATTTAGAGAAAATCAACCAACTTTTCAATCAAAATGAAAGTGAACAGATAAAAGAAATAAGAATCCCTACAGAAGCAAAAGATACTCTTATCTGGAGCCTTACAAAAAATGGTGCTTTCTCAGTTCAGTCTACATACAAAGCTTTGATTCAAGAAAATAATGATATCAACATCAGTAAAGAAGAGCAGAAACACTGGTTGAAAATCTGGTACTTAAAGCTTCCATATAAGCTAATTATGTTCCTGTGGAGATGCATGAAGGAGATACTTCAAACCAGATCAAGAATAGGCAGGCATATGCAGAGGAGGACTACTTGATGCATAGTGGTATTTATAAAATACCATTCCTATCCTCTTTATCCTTGTTCTCCTTCTTACCCCCTTTATTTGGTTTATTTTCTAGTTTATCCTTTATGTTTACTATTTATTGTTGAAACCCTAGTTCTACTAGTTTCAAGTTTGGTTTTGTTTAGAAAAGTAGTGTAAGAACCCTAAATCCTTTCTAAGAGAAGAGCCTCCAATACTTTGTTATTTACAATTTGTAATTGGGTAGAAATTTCAATTTGTAAGAGATGCATCTATTATCTTCTAGTTTCCAATCTTAGAATTGGGTAGAAATTTGAAGATTATTAGAGAAGAACCTCAAATCTTTGTATCTTCATTGTTCCAAGGGTAGAAGAAGCATCATTTGAAGGTTGGTTATTTTTATTTCATGGTGTTTTGTTATAATTTAACATCAAATTTCAATTATAAGTGTTACTTTACATTAGTTGGTATCAAGAGCTTTGGTTTGATTTTTTGGGGGAAGGTTTGGTAAAGATACTAATATCATCATCAAGTATTTTGGGTTGTGTTTCTTTTTCTTGATAGTTTTCTTAAATTGGGTATTTCAATCTTATGGTGTTTTATTATGATATCAAAAAGAAGAATGAAAATGGATGGGGAAGTAAAAGTAAGTAATGTTCAAGTGATGAGATTATTGAATAAAATGAGATATGAGATGTTTGATGAAATGCATCAATTAGTAGAAGAGAAATTTAAGAAATTGGAATGTCTTTATGTGGATTCATTTGAACTTCCGGAGATGAAGTGGAGCTAAAGAGTTCAACTTTAATTGGTAGGCATGAGCATCAAAAAGTTGCCCACAAGATGTTTGATAAATTGTCTCCACCAAAGTTTGATAGTTTCTCAAGTTGTGGGGAAGGTGAGATTGGTAATGATGCTTCCCACATGGTATTTGATAAAATGTCTCCACCAAAGTTTGATAGCTATTCAAATTATGGGGAAGTTGAGATTGATAATGATGTTGCCCACATGGTATTTGATACAATGTCTCCACCAAAATTTGATATTTTTTCAAGTTTTGAGGAAGGTGAGATTGGTAATGATGTTTACTTTGACCCTACGTCGCCACCCATATTTGATGAAGAACCTAATGAAGAAATGGAAGAAGAGTTTATCACCGGTTATCAAATACAAAGATTGGGTGTCATAAGCAAATACTCCATGCTTGAACTTGACGACGATGATCGAGGGACAAGGCATGACGCATTCCATACCACTTGTACCATGAGAAGAAAGGTAAGCAAGCTTGTTAATGATTCCAATAGTTATGTTTATGCCATATCCAAAAATTTCATCCAAGAGATGAAATTTGAGAGAAAAATTCACCCAACAACAAGCTCTTTATCAAGTATTAGCAAAGAAAATGAGAAATTAACTTATGTTGATCCAACTTGGGCTTCCTTTGAAGACAAGTATAATAACGCAAGTCACCATTCAAAGTTGGAAAAACTACTTGGTGTTTCTTTGATTCTTAAGTGCGCACTTGACTATCACCACAAGAGGTTAGACTTGGTGAGTAATTATAAAGGAAGAAATCGTGGTCGAGTAGTTTTCAAGAAGGAAAGTAGTGCAATCATTAATACGTTCATTTTAGTTTTGGACTACATTGCATTGAAAATTCTTACTTGCTATTGTATGGCTTCGAAAATTCCTGAATGGAAGGCAGCAATGGATGTTCAAATAAATGCGCTGATTCGTAACAGAACTGATTCTCTTGTCAAATACGAGAACAGTATTGTTGATGGTGGTTTTTAAACAAAGGGTAAAATCGTATAAACACCCAAATAACCTAATGCTACCGGTGACACATTTATTAGAATGTTTAATGCATGTAGTCATTAATTAATAGGGGGTATTTTTTCAAATTAGGGTTACAAGGAACAAAACCCTAATTCCCCTCCGTGCCAATGGAAAATCATACCAGCCACACCTAGCCCAAGCTAGCCGCGCCATGCCAAATGCACTCTGCCTTGACCCTAGCTATGCTAGTCACACCAAACGCGCCAAAGCATGCCAACCATGCTAGCCGCACCTCCGTGCCAATGGAAAATCACGCCAGCCACACCTAGCCCAAGCTAGCCGCGCCATGCCAAACACACTCTGCCTTGGCCCTAGCTATGCTAGTCACACCAAACGCGCCAAAGCATGCCAACCATGCTAGCCACACCTCCGTTCCAATGGCAAATCATGCCAGCCACACCTAGCCCAAGCTAGCCGCGCCATGCCAAACGCACTCTGCCTTGGCCCTAGCTATGCTAGTCACACCAAACGCGCCAAAGCATGTCAACCATGCTAGCCGCACCTCCGTGCAAATGGAAAATCATGCCAGCCACACCTAGCACAAGCTAGCCGCGACATGCCAAACGCACCCTGCCTTGGCCCTAGCTATGTTAGTCACACCAAACGCGCCAAAGCATGCCAACCATGCTAGCCGCACCTCCGTGCCAATGGCAAATCATGCCAGCCACGCCTAACCCAAGCTAGCCGCGCCATGCCAAACGCACTCTGCCTTGGCCCTAGCTATGCTAGTCACACAAAACGCGCCAAAGCATGCCAACCATGCTAGCCGCACCTCGTGCCAATGGCAAATCATGCCACCACACCTAGCCCAAGCTAGCCGCGCCATGCCAAACGCATCGCCTTGGCCCTAGCTATGCTAGTCACACCAAACGCACCAAAGCATGCCAACCATGCTAGCCGCACCTCCGTGCCAATGGCAAATCATGGCAGCCACACCTAGCCCAAGCTAGCCGTGCCATGCCAAACACACTCTTCCTTGGCCCTAGCTATGCTAGTCACAACAAACGCGCCAAAGCATGCCAACCATGCTAGCCGCACCTCCGTGTCAATGGCAAATCATGCCATCCACACCTAGCCCAAGCTAGCCGCGCCATGCCAAACGCAGCTCTGCCTTGGCCCTAGCTATGCTAGTCACACCAAACGCGCCAAAGCATGCCAACCATGCTAGCCGCACCTCCGTGCCAATGGCAAATCATGCCATCCACACCTAGCCCAAGCTAGCCTCACCTCTGTGCCAATGGAAAATCATGCCAGCCACACCAAACGCGCCAAAGCATGCCAACCATGCTATCCGCACCTCCGTGCCAATAGAAAATCATGCCAGCCACACCTAGCCCAAGCTAGCCGCACCTCTGTTCCAATTGCAAATCATGCCAGCCACACCAAACGCGCCGAAGCATGGCAACCATGCTAGCCGCACCCCCGTGCCAATGGCAAATCATGCCAACCACACCTAGCCCAAGCTAGCCGAGCCATGCCAAACATACTCGCCTTGGCCCTAGCTACGGCGGGTCACGCCTCGCCAAGCCAAACACCCTTACCTTGGCCCTAGACGCACCATGCCAAAGTAGCGCCCACACCTAGGCTTGCAAACCGTGCAACCTAGGCCAAATTGGTCACGCATGACATTGGCACATACCAACACGCATCGCTGGTAGCGTTTCTCACCAGGGTGTGGCCCTAATGGCCGAGCATGCCATTGGCACATGCTAACACGCTCGCTGGTAGCCTTTCTTACCAGGTCGTGGCCCTAATGGCTAGCACGCCATTGGCACATGCCAACACGCTCGTTGGTAGCTTGTCTTACCAGGCCCTGGCCCTAATAGCCGAGCACGCCATTGGTACATGCCAACACGCTCACTGGTAGCTTTTCTCACCAGGGCGTGGCCCTAATGGCCGAGCGTGCCATTGGCACATGCCAACACGCTCGCTGGGTAGCTTTTCTCACCAAGGTGTGGCCCTAATGGCCGCGCATGCCATTGGCACATGCCAACATGCTCGCTGGTAGCTTTTATCACCAGGGCATGGCTCTAATGGCCGAGCGTGCCATTGGCACATGCCAACATGCTTGCTGGTAGCTTTTCTTACTAGGCCGTGGCCCTAATGGCCGAGCATGCCATTGGCACATGCCAACACGCTCACTGGTAGCTTTTCTTACCAGGTCGTGGCCCTAATGGCCGAGCACGCCATTGGCACATGCCAACACGCTCGCTGGTAGCTTTTGTTACAGTGTCGTGGCCCTAATGGCCGAGCACGCCATTGTCACATGCCAACACGCTTGCTGGTAGCTTTTCTAACCAGGGCGTGGCCCTAACGTCCGAGCGTGCCATTGGCACATGCCAACACGCTCGCTTGTAGCTTTTCTCACCAAGGCGTGGCCCTAATGGCCGAACATGCCATTCACACATGCCAACACGCTCGCTGGTAGCTTTTCTTGCCGGTCGTGGCCCTAATGGCCGAGCATGCCATTGGCATATGCCAACACGCTCGCTGGTAGCTTTTCTTACCAGGCCATGGTCCGAATTGGCGTCACGCATGCCATTGACACATGCCAAACACGCACGCTGGTAGCTTAACTTGCAAGCCGTGCAACCTAGGCCAACTTGGTCGTATGCGCCATTGGCACATGCCAAAACCCACGCTGGTAGCCTAACTTGCAAACCGTGCAACCTACCGCCAAGGCATTCTGCACATGCCACACACGCCACAAGCAACTTTATGCATTGCCACTTATACTCAACGTACAACCTACCACCAAGGCATTCCACACATGCCATTAGCACATGCCAGACATGCCACTAGCAGCTCTGGCATTGCCACTTGTGCTCGAGGTGTAACCCACAACAAAGGCATTCCGCACATGCCACACGCGCCCCTAGCAGCGCCACTTGCACTCAAGGTGCAACCTACACTCGAGACATCAACACAAACCGGGGGATGCTTTCCGTGGTCTTGGTTTGGCGGTCACGGCTTACGGCGTACACTACGCTCACATTAAGGAAGCGTGAATAGGAATAAAGCGGTCAAATAAATGAGGAAATAATGGTGAAAACGTTTTCACCCATAAACACCTTGCGGTTACCACCTCCTCCCATTATTTCACCCTTTAGTCTCTTCCTTCATGAGGCCAGGGTACGTTTCAATCTCGACTTGTATAAATAGGTCTTACCTATTTCCACCAGACAACAAGTCTCGGTCAGGAGAAAAAACACAACACTCTCAGAAAAGGCAACTTTGTAAGCTCTCCAAAAAAGCTTTCATCTCTTGTAAGCTTCCGAAGCTTTCAATTTCTGATACAAGTTGAGACACCACTCTCCCAGAATTATTCTGGTCTCAACACCTTTCTTTGCTTCCCTCCCCAAATCAACCCTTCTCCTCCACTTTGTGACCGAATCAAGTCTGGAACGGCCATTTCTTTGTTTAGGCAGGAATTGTATAGATTGATCTCTCGAATCTAGAAAGTGCTCACGTGCAGCACATTTGTTTAGGGTTTAAACCAGTTTCTCACTCACCTACCGAATTTACCAAAATCGGCGGAAACGATTTTTACCCATAAACAGGTATGAACATAGTTGGTTGTAAATGGGTGTATCGGATTAAGCAGAATAATGATGGCAGCATTGACAAGCGAAAGGCTCGTTTGGTAGCAAAGGGTTACAACCAGCAAGAGGGTCTAGATTACGGTGAGACTTTTAGCCCAGTTATTAAATCTTGCACAATTCGATTGGTTCATCAATTGGTGTTATGAATCACAGGATATGAAACAACTTGATGTGTAGAATGCCTTTCTCCATGGTCAGTTGGAAGAAGAAGTTTACATGCGGCAGCCGGCTGGTTATGTGGATCCGGACCATCCAAATCATGTGTGCAAGGTGCATAAGTCACTTTATGGACTTAAACAGGTGCCGAGGGCCTGGTTTTCTAAGCTCAGTAACTATTTCCAGCAACTAGGGTTTACAGGCTCCATTGCAGACATCTCTCTTTTTATTTTGCAGAGTAAGTCTTCAATCACATACGTATTGGTTTATGTGGATGATATTATTGTCACAGGCTCCGATCCAACTCAAATTAAACAGCTTATATCAGCTCTGGGAGCTGTCTTTGCTTTAAAAGATATGGGAGATTTGAGTTTCTTCTTGGGCATTGAGGTTCTGCGCCAAGATAAGCAGCTTGTTTTAACTCAAAGGAAATATGTCACTGATCTTCTGAAGAAAACGAAGCTTGATGGGGTGAAGCCTGTTTGCACACCACTTGCCCCTAATGCCAAAATATAGAATATTGGATCACAGAAATTTGAAGACCCTACTTTATACCAAAGTGTTGTTGGCGCACTGCAATATTTACATCTCACAAGGCCGGACATATCTGTTGTTGTTAACAAGGTGCATGTCAATATATGCATGACCCTTATGTTGAGCACTGGGAGCTAATCAAGAGAATTCTGCGCTACCTTAAAAATACAGTTGATTATGGATTGCATCTAAGGTGTTCTGCTGATATTTCCCTCCAAGCGTACTCAAATGCTGATTGGGCTGGTAGTTTGGATGACCGGCGCTCGACAAGTGGCTACTGCATTTACTTTGGATACAACTTAATCTCTTGGAGCGCTCGCAAGTAGAAGACAGTTTCCAAGTCAAGTACTGATGCAGAGTACCGTGGAGTTGCCATTGCGACATCTGAGATAATTTGGATTTAGTCTTTGCTGAAGGAGTTAGGAGTGGCTCATTCTACTCCTATGATATCGTGTGATAATCTGGGAGCCACATATCTCACTGCGAATCCGGCATTTCATTTTAGGACGTGATAAGTGCATATTTCACATATATTTAATGTCAATTCCATGCTAGTATTTGTTGGTTTTCTTGCAAATTATTGTATATTACGCTTGTTTTCTTTTATTTGTGTTTTGATAGGTAAATCATCCAAAAGAAGTGAATATGCACTTAATTGTGCAAGGAAAAAAGCTAGCTATAAGTGGAGAAAGTCCAAAGACCAAATGGAACTCGTTCAATTATGTATAGGACGAGAAGATGAAGACAATGGCAAATGAACGGAGTCATTCCGAGTTCGTATGAAGAAGTTATGAGCAAAACAAGAATTTAGAAAACTAAAAGGGTAAAATGGTCATTTTTCTAGGGAAGTGATAAAGGGAGTCCAGTCTTTTACTTAAGGGGCTGCCAATATTCAAAGACTGATTAAGGCAGACGCCAAATTACTCAGGGCACCTCCTCCTCTTCCTTAATATGAACATGAAGAACATGAGTTGTTCTTAATGGCGGTCATCATGATGATCAAGATTGCGATGGATTTCATAAGAAGGGTTTTTGGATTCCAATGGAACCATTGGGTTTGATCTATGGATGATAGAAAACATGGGTACTGGCTTGATTTTGATAAAGCAATGACACTCGAGCTTGGGGGTGGAATATGGCTGCTGCCATTATCACCGGTGTTAGATGGAGAATAGAGACTGAACGATTATTAGGAGTTGTTGATGGATGCTGCTATGATGAGTTCAAGCATAAGAGTAGGCTGTTATATGGTTCAAGTGAGAAGTCGGTGGAGAATAATGAAGAGTTTCTGTGGTAGTTATGGCTTGTGATTTCTTTGTTGTTGATTGCAGTGACGAGAAGAATGCTGTGGTGTCGAACGGGAAGAAGAAGCTGAGCTCGTGGTTTGTTGGCAGTGATGATGATGGACTGCTGCTGTGGATGAAGATTGAAAGTTCAGAGCTTGTGATAAATGGTGGTACCGCATTGATCGATGTGGGGCTCATGAAGAAAGAAAGATGAAGAATGACTGGTGGGTCTTGCTAGCGAGAAGAAAAAGAAATAATGATGCCGCTGCCATTGTTTGAGCTCAAGTTGGGACGCAGAGATTGTTTGCAGTAAGACTCGTGAAGAAGGTTGAGTCTGTAATGAAATTAGAAGGTTTTGCTTGTGACGCACCAGGAAGTCGATGGTGGAGTGTTTCTGTAGAGCAAAGACAGGGATGGATAGGCTGCTGCTCGAGAAAGTCGACGGAGACGATGAAGAAGGGTGATGGCACGGTTTGCTGGCATTGACAGTGAGTACGAGGAGGGAATGGATGATGGAAGTCCAAGAGCCGTACGACCGAGAAGAGAGAATTGGGTGAGCACGTGTGGTGGGCCATGTTTGCGAGCTTCCTGTGTGACAGGACCGGAAAATTACGCCTTTGGCGCGTTGCCCCGCAGGCCGTAATCTCCCCGGTGCGCCATGATGAAGCTAACTTCCGGGCCTCAAAGCTAGGCAAATGCACGTCCAATTGTCCTTGCAAGCATGCTCGTGGAGCATGACGCAGCTAACTTAGCTTCCACACTGTTCCAACTTACCCTTGTCATAAAAGGGTTTAAGGCCATAAGGCCAATGCCAATGCACTTTTCCTGCGTCTCTTGCTTTACCTTTATGTAGGGAATTCATAAATGAATTTCCTAGCTAGCTGAGCAACCGTCACATTGACGTGTCTTGTCCAGGCATAAGCCTTAGACTTTAGCGTAGGCCACACCAAGCCCTTGCCATTTCCCACGTTAACTCGCTTACCATCTCTTCATAACTTGATAGGAAGTATGAGCATTCACTTACTGGCATGCAACTAAGCCTCATCAAGTCTGGCCACAATCATCTCTTGCGTCGAGCTACCAAGCTTAGATGATATGAGGGGCCAACGTCTTTGGACCGACAATGCCGCAACTCATTGCGGCTGCCTACGTACCCTTCCCTACTCTAAAGGGATCAAGCACAGACCGTAGTTCATCCGCGAAGGACGTAAAATTAAACCAAATCGTTTGCAAGGCTGTGGCCTAGCAAAAACGGTAATGGCCTGGTCCAGTATAGGCCATTCCGCCAAGATGCATAATGATTATGCATCATCGGGTCCCGCCGTGGCATAGTGATGCCAACGCATCAAATACCCTCTTCGAAAGGCTACGCAACTATAAATGAGCCTTAGGCATCATTTATGCTCTTTCCGACTAAGCTATGAAGCTTACTTGGTACATAGTCCGCATATGCACCTTCAACCAACTACCCCTCCCTATATATGTCTTAATGGAATTTCTACAAGTATGAAAAGGGGAGCATATTGACATGCTTCACTATTCATGGCCGTTGCCATGAATTTTCGAATGACCGCAATGATTGCCGAGTTTCCGTTCTTATGTTGACAATGATTGTGCACCACTCGTCCGTCTGCTGCACAATGATTATGCGACATTCTCTTTGGCCTATCGCATAATGATTATGCAATATTCTCTCGACTTGACCCATAATGTCCGATGCACAATGATTGTGCGATATTGGTTGTTGGCCAATAACTCTCATAATGCGCAATGATTACGCTGTAAGCTCAAGGCCACCTACCCAACTGGCCTAATGCATCATGATGATGCAATATTGTCCCTTGGCCAAATGCCAAACATAATACGCCATTTTTGGCGCGGTATTGGCCCTAACCCAATCCACCTTTTTCACGCTGCGGAAGCTTTGGATGAAGCTTCATCACAAGCAAATGGCGCATCTTTTAGCATGCGCCATGCTAAAAACACGGGGTGTTACATTATCACACCCTTCAAAGAATTTCGTCCTCGAAATTCAAAACCAAAGCTATTGTGGACAATCTCTTCGAGTTGGATTTCCTGAGCAAAAGTCCCATACGGATGCTCGAAATCACGGGTTTCTTCAAGTTGTCATGAACAACAATTTAGACCTTCTGAGCACATGTCCCATACCACCTGCCCAGGAATCCAAAAGTGCCCACAACTAAACCAAGAATCGCAATTGGCCAGTGCCAAGAGGATATCTCGACAAGGTATCCTGAATGCGCCTCCCATACTACGCACTCAGAAGTCCCTAAGGTTCACAAGGTTGAAAGATGTCATCGAAATGACAAGGAAAAACTCAACGCAACACTTGTGAGGACCAATTTCTAATGCCGGTGCAGTTGGATGCAATCCACCGAGTCTCGACGGTTTTACCCGGGTTGCCACTCGTAAGTGGGATGCTAGCCGGCTCGACAACGCACACCATTGGGCGGTGTCAACGTGTGGGGATGATCAGTCCCATTGTCTACCCACCGTCCCGCACGGTCTTGGGATGCTCGTAAAGCGGGGTGCCACGAGAGGCCCGGCAAACTCACAAAGACTTATACAAGCTCAACTCGATTCGCAATGTAATCGGCATAGCAGATTTACCAACTCTTTCCGCGCATAAGTTGGCCTACTCTCCAACTTAAAGTTTTTCCATTAAGGAAAATACTCGCCAATGAGTCCACTCCGCACAAGTCCCTAGAGTTTTCTCGGAACTTGCTCTGATACCATCTGTGACGGACCGGAAAATTACGCCTTTGGCGCGTTGCCCCGCAGGCCGTAATCTCCCCGGTGCGCCATGATGAAGCTAACTTCCGGGCCTCAAAGCTAGGCAAATGCACGTCCAATTGTCCTTGCAAGCATGCTCGTGGAGCATGACGCAGCCTAACTTAGCTTCCACACTGTTCCAACTTACCCTTGTCCCGCAAAGGGTTTAAGGCCATAAGGCCAATGCCAATGCATTTTTCATGCGTCTACGGCTTTACCTTTATGTAGGGAATTCATAAATGAATTTCCTAGCTAGCCGAGCAACCGTCACATTGACGTGTCTTGTCCAGGCATAAGCCTTAGACTTTAGCGTAGGCCACACCAAGCCCTTGCCATTTCCCACGTTAACTCGCTTACCATCTCTTCATAACTTGATAGGAAGTATGAGCATCCACTTACCGGCATGCAACTAAGCCTCATCAAGTCCGGCCACAATCATCTCTTGCGTCGAGCTACCAAGCTTAGATGATATGAGGGGCCAACGTCTTGGACCGACAATGCCGCAACTCATTGCGGCTGCCTACGTACCCTTCCCTACTCTAAAGGGATCAAGCATGAGACCGTAGTTCATCCGCGAAGGGACATAAAATTAAACCAAATCATTTGCAAGGTCGTGGCCTAGCAAAAACGGAATGGCCTGGTCCGTATAGGCCATTCCGCCAAGATGCATAATGATTATGCATCATCGGGTCCGCGCCGTGGCATAGTGATGCCAACGCATCAAATACCCTCTTCGAAAGGCTACGCAACTATAAATGAGCCTTAGGCATCATTTATGCTCTTCCGCTAAGCTATGAAGCTTACTTGGTACATAGTCCGCATATGCACCTTCAACCAACTACCCCTCCCTATATATGTCTTAATGGAATTTCTACAAGTATGAAAAGGGGAGCATATTGACATGCTTCACTATTCATGGTCGTTGCCATGAATTTCGAATGACCGGCAATGATTGCCGAAGTTTCCGTTCTATTGCACAATGATTGTGCACCACTCGTTCCGTCCGCCGCACAATGATTATGCGACATTCTCTTTGGCCTATCGCATAATGATTATGCAATATTCTCTCGACACCCTCTGCAGTCCGATGCACAATGATTGTGCGATATTGGTTGTTGGCCAATAACTCTCATAATGCGCAATGATTACGCATTGTAAGCTCAAGGCCACCTACCCAATCGGCCTAATGCATCATGATGATGCAATATTGTCCCTTGGCCAAATGCCAAACATAATACGCCATTTTTGGCGCGGTATTGGCCCTAACCCAATCCACCTTTTCACGCTGCGGAAGCTTTGAATGAAGCTTCATCACAAGCAAATGGCGCATCTTTTAGCATGCGCCATGCTAAAAACACGGGGTGTTACATTATCACACCCTTCAAAGAATTTCGTCCCGAAATTCAAAACCAAAGCTATTGTGGACAATCTCTTCGAGTTGGATTCCATGAGCAAAAGTCCCATACCGGATGCTCGAAATCACGGGTTTCTTCAAGTTGTCATGAACAACAATTTAGACCTTCCGAGCACATGTCCCATACCACCTGCCCCGGGGATCCAAAAGTGCCCACAACTAAACCAAGAATCGCAATTGGCCAAGTGCCAAGAGGATATCTCGACAAGGTATCCCGAATGCGCCTCCCATACTACGCACTCAGAAGTCCCTAAGGTTCACAAGGTTGAAAGATGTCATCGAAATGACAAGGAAAAACTCAACGCAACACTGTGAGGACCAATTTCTAATGCCAGTGCAGTTGGATGCAAGCCACCGTCCCTGACGGATTTACCGGTTGCCACTGTAAGTGGGATGCTAGCCGGGCTCGACAACGCACACCGTTGGACAGTGTCAACGTGTGGGGATGATCAGTCCCATTGTCTACCCACCGTCCCAGACGGTCTTCCGGATGCTCGTAAGCGGGGTGCCACAGAGGCCTGGCAAACTCACAACACTTATACAAGCTCAACTCGATTCGCAATGTAACGGCATAGCAGTTACCAACTCTTTCCGCGCATAAGTTGGCCTACTCTCCAACTTAAAGTTTTTCCATTAAGGAAAATACTCGCCAATGAGTCCACTCCGCACAAGTCCCTAGAGTTTTCTCGGAACTTGCTCGATACCATCTCGTGACGACCGGAAAACTACGCCTTTGGCGCGTTGCCCGCAGCCGTAATCTCCGGTGCGCCATGATGAAGCTACGATCCGGGCCTCAAAGCTAGGCAAATGCACGTCCAATTGCCCTTGCAAGCATGCTCGTGGAGCATGACGCAGCCTAACTTAGCTTCCACACCTGTTCCAACTTACCCTTGTCCCGCAAAAGGGTTTAAGGCCATAAGGCCAATGCCAATGCATTTTTCATGCGTCTCTCGGCTTTACCTTTACGTAGGGAATTCATAAATGAATTTCCTAGCTAGCTAAGCAACCGTCACATTGCCGTGTCTTGTCCAGGCATAAGCCTTAGACTTTAGCGTAGGCCACACCAAGCCCTTGCCATTTCCCACGTTACCTCGCTTTACCATCTCTTTATAACTTGATAGGAAGTATGAGCATCCACTTACTTGGAATGCAACTAAGCCTCATCAAGTCTGGCCACAATCATCTCTTGCGTCGAGCTACCAAGCTTAGATGATATGAGGGGCCAACGTCTTTGGACCGACAATGCCGCAACTCATTGCGGCCGCCACGCACCCTTCCCTACTCTAAAGGGATCAAGCACGCACCGTAGTTCATCCGTGAAGGGATTTAAAATTAAACCAAATCGTTTGCAAGGTTTGTGGCCTAGCAAAAACGGTAATGGCCTGGTTCGTATAGGCCATTCCGCCAAGATGCATAATGATTATGCATCATCGGGTCCGCGCCTGTGGCATAGTGATGCCAACGCATCAAATGCCCTCTCCGAAAAGGCTACACAACTATAAATGAGCCTTAGGCATCATTATGCTCTTCCGCTAAGCTATGAAGCTTACTTGGTACATAGTCCGCATATGCACCTTCAACCAACTACCCCTCCCTATATATGTCTTAATGGAATTTCTACAAGTATGAAAAGGGGAGCATATTGACATGCTTCACTATTCATGGCCGTTGCCATGAATTTCTCGAATGACCGCAATGATTGCCGAGTTTCCGTTCTGTTGCACAATGATTGTGCACCACTGCTCCATCTCCGTTTGCACAATGATTATGCGACATTCTCTTTGGCCTATCGCATAATGATTATGCAATATTCTCTCGACCAGCCCTCGAGTCCGATGCACAATGATTGTGCGATATTGGTTGTTGGCCAATAACTCTCATAATGCGCAATGATTATCTTTGTAAGCTCAAGGCCACCTACCCAATCGGCCTAATGCATCATGATGATGCAATATTGTCCCTGGCCAAATGCCAAACATAATACGCCATTTTTGGCGCGGTATTGGCCCTAACCCAATCCACCTTTTTCACGCCGGAAGCTTTGGATGAAGCTTCATCACAAGCAAATGGCGCATCTTTTAGCATGCGCCATGCTAAAAACACGGGGTGTTACATTATCACACCCTTCAAAGAATTTCGTCCCCGAAATTCAAAACCAAAGCTATTGTGGACAATCTCTTCGAGTTGGATTCCATGAGCAAAAGTCCCATACCGGATGCTCGGTAAATCACGGGTTTCTTCAAGTTGTCATGAACAACAATTTAGACCTTCTCGAGCACATGTCCCATACCACCCGCCCAGAGGATCCAAAAGTGCCCACAACTAAACCAAGAATCGCAATTGGCCAATGCCAAGAGGATATCTCGACAAGGTATCTGAATGCGCCTCCCATACTACGCACTCAGAAGTCCCTAAGGTTCACAAGGTTGAAAGATGTCATCGAAATGACAAGGAAAAACTCAACGCAACACTGTGAGGACCAATTTCTAATGCCAGTGCGGTTGGATGCAAGCCACCGTCCCCGACGGATTTCCGGTTGCCACTCGTAAGTGGGATGCTAGCCGGCCACGACAACGCACACCGTTGGCAAGTGTCAACGTGTGGGGATGATCGGTCCCATTGTCTACCCACCGTCCCCGGCACGGTCTTCCGGATGCTCGTAAGCGGGGTGCCACAGAGGCCGGCAAACTCAAAGATTTTATACAAGCTCAACTCGATTCGCATAGTAATCGGCATAGCGGTTACCAACTCTTTCCGCGCATAAGTTGGCCTACTCTCCAACTTTAAAGTTTTTCCATTAAGGAAAATACTCGCCAATGAGTCCACTCCGCACAAGTCCCTAGAGTTTTCTCGGAACTTGCTCGATACCATCCGTGACGGATAGGAAAACTACGACTTTGGCGCGTTGCCAGGCAGCCGTAATCTCCCAGGTGCGCCATGATGAAGCTACGATCCGGGCCTCAAAGCTAGGCAAATGCACGTCCAATTGCCCTTGCAAGCATGCTCGTGGAGCATGACGCAGCCTAACTTAGCTTCCACACTGTTCCAACTTACCCTTGTCCCGCAAAAGGGTTTAAGGCCATAAGGCCAATGCCAATGCATTTTTCATGCGTCTCGGCTTTACCTTTACGTAGGGAATTCATAAATGAATTTCTAGCTAGCCGAGCAACCGTCACATTGCCGTGTCTTGTCCGGGCATAAGCCTTAGACTTTAGCGTAGGCCACACCAAGCCCTTGCCATTTCCCACGTTACCTCGCTTACCATCTCTTTATAACTTGATAGGAAGTATGAGCATCCACTTACCGGAATGCAACTAAGCCTCATCAAGTCCGCCACAATCATCTCTTGCGTCGAGCTACCAAGCTTAGATGATATGAGGGGCCAACGTGGCGGACCGACAATGCCGCAACTCATTGCGGCTGCCTACGTACCCTTCCCTACTCTAAAGGGATCAAGCACTGAGACCGTAGTTCATCCGTGAAGGACGAGAAAAATTAAACCAAATCGTTTGCAAGGTCGTGGCCTAGCAAAAACGGTGAATGGCCTTGGTTCGTATAGGCCATTCCGCCAAGATGCATAATGATTATGCATCATCGGGTCCGCGCCGTGGCATAGTGATGCCAACGCATCAAATGCCCTCTCCGCAAGGCTACACAACTATAAATGAGCCTTGGGCATCATTATGCTCTTCCGGCTAAGCTATGAAGCTTACTTGGTACATAGTCCGCATATGTACCTTCAACCAACTACCCCTCCCTATATATGTCTTAATGGAATTTCTACAAGTATGAAAAGGGGAGCATATTGACATGCTTCACTATTCATGGCCGTTGCCATGAATTTTCGAATGACCGCAATGATTGCCGAGTTTCCGTTCGTTGCACAATGATTGTGCACCACTCGTTCCGTCTGGCCGCACAATGATTATGCGACATTCTCTTTGGCCTATCGCATAATGATTATGCAATATTCTCTCGACCAGACCCTCTAATGGTGCGATGCACAATGATTGTGCGATATTGGTTGTTGGCCAATAACTCTCATAATGCGCAATGATTACATTTTGTAAGCTCAAGGCCACCTACCCAATCGGCCTAATGCATCATGATGATGCAATATTGTCCCTTGGCCAAATGCCAAACATAATACGCCATTTTTGGCGCGGTATTGGCCCTAACCCAATCCACCTTTTTCACGCTCGGAAGCTTTGGATGAAGCTTCATCACAAGCAAATGGCGCATCTTTTAGCATGCGCCATGCTAAAAACACTGGGTGTTACATTATCACACCCTTCAAAGAATTTCGTCCTCGAAATTCAAAACCAAAGCTATTGTGGACAATCTCTTCGAGTTGGATTCCATGAGCAAAAGTCCCATACCCGGATGCTCGTAAATCACGGGTTTCTTCAAGTTGTCATGAACAACAATTTAGACCTTCGAGCACATGTCCCATACCACCTGCCAGGGGATCCAAAAGTGCCCACAACTAAACCAAGAATCGCAATTGGCCAGTGCCAAGAGGATATCTCGACAAGGTATCCCGAATGCGCCTCCCATACTACGCACTTTCGAAGTCCCTAAGGTTCACAAGGTTGAAAGATGTCATCGAAATGACAAGGAAAAACTCAACGCAACACTTTGTGAGGACCAAAGGTGCGGTTGGATGCAAGCCACAGTCCGACGGATTTACCGGTTGCCACTCGTAAGTAGGATGCTAATAGGGCCTCGATAACGCACACCATTGGACAGGTGTCAACGTGTGGGGATGATCGGTCCCATTGTCTACCCACCGTCCCGGCATTTGTCTTAGGATGCTCGTAAGCGGGGTGCCACAGAGGCCTGGCAAACTCACAACACTTATACAAGCTCAACTCGATTCGCAATGTAATTGGCATAGCAGTTACCAACTCTTTCCGCGCATAAGTTGGCCTACTCTCCAACTTAAAGTTTTTCCATTAAGGAAAATACTCGCCAATGAGTCCACTCCGCACAAGTCCCTAGAGTTTTCTCGGAACTTGCTCTGATACCAACTGTGACGGACCGGAAAATTACGCCTTTGGCGCGTTGCCCCGCAGGCCGTAATCTCCCCGGTGCGCCATGATGAAGCTAACTTCCGGGCCTCAAAGCTAGGCAAATGCACGTCCAATTGTCCTTGCAAGCATGCTCGTGGAGCATGACGCGACTAACTTAGCTTCCACACTGTTCCAACTTACCCTTGTCCCGCAAAAGGGTTTAAGGCCATAAGGCCAATGCCAATGCATTTTTCTGCGTCTCGGCTTTACCTTTATGTAGGGAATTCATAAATGAATTTCCTAGCTAGCCGAGCAACCGTCACATTGCCGTGTCTTGTCCAGGGCATAAGCCTTAGACTTTAGCGTAGGCCACACCAAGCCCTTGCCATTTCCCACGTTAACTCGCTTACCATCTCTTCATAACTTGATAGGAAGTATGAGCATTCACTTACTGGCATGCAACTAAGCCTCATCAAGTCTGGCCACAATCATCTCTTGCGTCGAGCTACCAAGATTAGATGATATGAGGGGCCAACGTGCGGACCGACAATCCGCAACTCATTGCGGCTGCCTACGTACCCTTCCCTACTCTAAAGGGATCAAGCACATGACACGTAGTTCATCCGAAGGGACAGAAAATTAAACCAAATCGTTTGCAAGGTGTGGCTAGCAAAACGGGTAATGGCCTGGTCCGTATAGGCCATTCCGCCAAGATGCATAATGATTATGCATCATCGGGTCCGCGCTAGTGGCATAGTGATGCCAACGCATCAAATACCCTCTTCGAAAGGCTACGCAACTATAAATGAGCCTTAGGCATCATTTATGCTCTTAAACTAAGCTATGAAGCTTACTTGGTACATAGTCCGCATATGCACCTTCAACCAACTACCCCTCCCTATATATGTCTTAATGGAATTTCTACAAGTATGAAAAGGGGAGCATATTGACATGCTTCACTATTCATGGCCGTTGCCATGAATTTTCGAATGGCCGAGCAATGATTGCGAGTTTCCGATTCTATTGCACAATGATTGTGCACCACTCGTTCCGTCTGTTTGCACAATGATTATGCGACATTCTCTTTGGCCAATCGCATAATGATTATGCAATATTCTCTCGACCACCCTCTCGAGTGCGATGCACAATGATTGTGCGATATTGGTTGTTGGCCAATAACTCTCATAATGCGCAATGATTCTGTTGTAAGCTCAAGGCCACCTACCCAATCGCCTAATGCATCATGATGATGCAATATTGTCCCTTGGCCAAATGCCAAACATAATACGCCATTTTTGGCGCGGTATTGGCCCTAACCCAATCCACCCTTTTCACGTTGGGGAAGCTTTGGATGAAGCTTCATCACAAGCAAATGGCGCATCTTTTAGCATGCGCCATGCTAAAAACACGGGGTATTACATTCTGCTTAAGCTCTGACGCGTGGAGAGCAGAGTGAAGATTATGTGTAAGAAGGAGCATCGAGGTTGGATAGATCGACGGTGCAGATAAAGATTTAAAGATTCCTCAGAGGATCGGACGGATCAGAAGCTATATGCACGCTACTAGAATACACCGCGATGTACTCAATTATCTGTAAGATAAACTCCATCGACTTTTCTTCTCTATCTTGTACGACTTGACTTTTGTGGATCGGCTAGGGTATTTGATGCCTATAAATAGCTACCTAAACCAAAAGAAAAATAATTTTTTCTTTTAGAACTTCTTCTTTTATTATTATTATTATTCTTTTTCTTAAACCAAGTTTATTTCAAGTTTTATTTATTTGTTGATTATCTTTATTATTTTTAATGTTTAAGAATATTGAGGGGTTATTTAAAGTGATCAATTAAATTAACCAATCAATAATTCTTCTACTAGTATTGGGGTTCGTGATACGTGTAATTGTCACTCAATTCTTTACACAAGTAGTAAATCGCAAGAGCTGATAGAGAGATTCTGTTAAGAATTGTGTATAAAGATAACACTAGTAAGCGGGCCGAGCCTATGTGTCTGATGCTAGGATCAACCTGATTCAAAAAGTGTAAAGCATTCGTTAATCTACACCTTGAGAGCTTATTCTTGGTGGGTTATTTGGATAGAAACTGGTAGTCGAGCGCTTCCGTATCCAGTGACAACAGGAATCCGGGGGATAGCAGAGCTTATTGCTATTCTACGGTTGGTAACAATATAAATTCAAAAATAGATAAACTTGTATTCAATTAAGTTTCAGTTAAAGACGGCATGAAGGATTCCCTAGTCTTCTTTCTCCTTATAATTTACAACAAATCTTTTATATTTTCTTTTGTCAATTACTTTGATTTAAAATCTAAAAACCTCCTTTTGGTTACTTTTTAAACAACTAAAATCTCCCTGCTCTTCGTGGGAACTAACTCCTTGCCATTATATTACCAGTTAATAGTGTGGAAAGAAGTAAATTAATTTGCTGTGTAAACGACGCGCATCAGGACGAAGCATATCGAAATAGATTATCACTTTGTCAGAGAACGGGTTGCTGACAAGACACTGCAAGTGAAATTTATTATCTCAAAGGATCAACTAGCGGATATCTTCACAAAAGGCTTAGCTGCACCAAGGTTCCAAGGTATATGTAGCAAGTTGCACATTCATCATATGAAGTACAACTTGAGGGGAGGTGTTAAGCATTCCACCTCAGCTGCTAAAGACTCGCAACTGAACCTGCTACCGAACTGTGGATAAAGCTTATGACCGAGTATTCTGTGACTATTCTTACGGATCTTTTGTTAGCTTTATTATAGCATTTGATGTTTTTGAATAAGTTGAATGAGTTGTAACTATCTCTGAATTGACTCATATAAATACAAGTGCATCTCCACAGATTCAAGTGTGGAAGTATTCTACCAAATATCTTTTCTAACTATCACCACCATTACTTTCATAACATCCAGTTTCATCTCCTTCCATCGCTCCACCACCACCCTCCCCTCCATCTCCTTCAGTTCAAAAGTAAAATGAATCAAAGATAATTTCCTAATTTACAATTCGAATCAAAAGTAAACCCAAACTGATTTACAATTATTTCCGGACCTAATTTCTATAAAAACCCATCAAATCTTCGCTGTCCGAAAAACAATAATTTCCAATATGATGTCTTCATCCATTTTAACAACGGAAAATGGGTCATTTGTCCAAAAAATTTTAAAACATGGATCAAATGGATGAGTAAAAATTATTATGGGTGAAATGGACACAAAAAAAATAGCAAGGATGAAATTGGATTCATCCTGGCTTAAACTTAAAAAAATAGAGAGGATGAAACTGGATGCATGCTGATGTAAATTAAAAATAAGAAAAAAAATTGAAAATGGGTAGGATGAAACTGGTTACATCCTGGCTATTTTTATACTTTGTCCATTTAAACAGTGTCAAAATCTAAATGTCTTTGTCACCCAGAAATTATTGATTTTGGTCTTTTTTAACCAATTTTGTGTTTTAGCAATGTTTTAAAATTTTTTGGACAAATGACCCATATTTTTTTAACAAAGGCTGTTTGTTTGTTTTTTTTTTTTTTTTTTTTTTTTTTTTTTTTTTTTACGATCGGCTCTCCCCACCGTGGCAGCGGTATTGTAGTTAGAATTAGTTCCATATAAATTATGACAGGAAACAAGTTGGTGTAGCATCCATTCCTAAAAGTGCACATCTCTGCAAATGATTTCGAGGTGTTATAAGAAATATTGGTGTAATATTGGTGCAGTTCTCGTGTGCGTACACTACCTTATTAACAAGAAGAACACTGAAACAAAAAATCAACCTGGACATATCAGAAGTAGCTGGAAGGAAGACTAGGACAAACAATGCGCATGCTTCCCTTACAGGGCACTATCACTGTGAATCATTTTAAATAGACTAACCCCAAAAAAATTAAGCATGTCATTATCTCTTTTAGGCACCTAAGACAATCTGTACAAACATTTTTCATCCATGGCTAGTTTAAAGCCAGAAATATACTGTATTTCCATAATGCCATAAACGGAAAAGCCAATAGATTTGTCATGGAAGCCAAGATTTGTGACTTACCACATTTGTGAGTCTGAGAAAAGTTTTTAGGTTTTAAATGTTGTCCAATTTTTGTTGCATGTCATGCTCGCCCTGACCAACCAATCATAACATAGAAAAATCAAATAACACAAACTGGAAGGACACTAAGATAAGGCACATGCATTTTAGCATGAAAATAGCTTATTTCTGTTCACGTCTACCACAACACCTAATTGGGCCGACCGACCGGAGGGCCCGAAGGGCCCGTAGGGAGGGAGTCCCTTTTATGGCCACTTTTTTGTCAAATGGACCCTAACGCAAATTGCAAAAAGATTTGAAAAAATTCTGTGTCAAATTTAGATATGATCCGTTGGATCACATAGCTCAAAAACAAGGAACTGATGCAAGCCGTTCATCTGGTTAGGGAATTCTGTGTGAAAATTCGTTATTGTTCGTTGGATTGAAAAACAGAACTGATGCAAGCCGTTCATCTATAACTCTTCCGATCATCCCTACTTCACCTTCTTCAGTCCCAGCGATACCATCACCACCACCATTACATTAGCAACATTCAGATCTTGTTCAATCGTCACCACCACCTGCCTCTTCCTCCATCTCCTTCCAGTAACACCATCACCACCACTAGAAATCTAACCAATACCATAACCACCAAATTTTAAAAACCACCCATCTCTTCCTTTGTTTTCTTTTCACCAGCAACGCCATCACCACCACGACCACCATATTCACCACCACATCAAAATTACAATTTTAAGAAATTCAAAAATAAATGCATCGAAGGCATAAATCTCAAATTAAAAATCTAATTATTCTCTTCCGATCTAAATTAAAAATCTGATTTAGCCCAAAACTTATTCTCTACGATCATCCCTACTCTCTTCTGATCACCCTTACTGCACCTTCTTCAGTCCCAGCAATTCCATCACCATCATTACACCCCAGTAAGGAAGCAACACCACCACTACTACACCCCACCATCACTTTTCAGATCCACCACCATCTTTACCGATAGCTCCTCCACCACCACCAGCAGCTCCGCCATTAATCAAAGATCAAACATTTTTTATCCTTACCAACACCCCACGACAATCATCGCCGCCACCACCTCATTTTGTTAATTCATCAAATACAGTAAATCAAAACTCAAAATTACCATAGAAAATGTAATTTCTGTTCGGTGTAATACATATCCAACACTTAGTAATGACAAATTACGAAGAAGAAAAAACGATCAAATTTTATCAATTACAGTAGCAGGGTAATTTTTGGATCAAATATGCTTCTCCTTTTCGAGTAAGAGCACAAGCAAAGCAGAGATGATAACTTAAAAAACATTTCCCCTCCCCTCCCTCTCCCCTCTCAACCAAAACCATATATATCCATTCTCGATTCCTCTTGAGGCGTCTCCTCTCTTCACCCTAATTTTAGATTCTCAAATTTGCACTTCCTTCTAGATTTCTCTCTCAATTTGATGGGAATAAATCAAATTTGGTTATCAAATTCTGATAATCATTGATTAAACTTCAATCTCTCTGCTTATACTCAGCTCCTGTTGTTGTTGCTGGTGATTAAATTCTAGGGTTAAACATTTGATTTTTTTCTGAGTTGAATTTTTCCTGAGTTTGATGGAGCCTCGTATGGGCAAAAAAAAATTCAGACTTGGTCGTAAATCGTAACATCTAGAAATTGCTTTGCCATGTGTTGGTGACTTAATACACGTGTAAGGAGGATAGAATTGATCCATCGATACACGAGGGCAACAAAATTCTAATATACTACACGATGGAATTGGATGTTGGAAGTGAGTTTGTGAAAAAATATAAAAATGGTTACAATGAGTAGTGATTAACTTGTACTCCCTCCGTCCCTATATTATATAGGCGGAATTTTGTTTTTCGTCATTCCCATTGGGGATAGGCGATCCTACTATTTCTAGATTTAATATTTCTAC
The DNA here is from genome assembly GCA_023531295.1 of Papaver armeniacum. NCBI lineage: Eukaryota > Viridiplantae > Streptophyta > Magnoliopsida > Ranunculales > Papaveraceae > Papaver > Papaver armeniacum. Next base: position 151,816 of record JAJJWW010008348.1, read on the forward strand.
ATATACCCTTATTTATGGTGCATAGATAATTGTGTTACTAATAGGACAAGGGGTAAAACATGAAAAAACATAAAATATTATGAATCCAATGTTCTTTTCTTAATATAAGAGAATTGTGTCCCCCGCCTATATATGTGGGACGGAGGGAGTAGAATTCATTCCGTGCACACTCTTTAACGAATGTATATTTCACATTTCAATCTCCAGCCTTGATTTAATTTAAGCAATTATGTAATGATGGTCGTGATTCTAAATATGGAGGGTAATGGCCTATCAGTTAAATAATCAACCAATCAGAAGAATATGTGAAATATACCCTCGTTAGAGAAGTGTGAAAAAAATTTGGACTCGTAGAATTCTCTAACGATTCGTGCTTATGTATATTTTTAAAATAGTTTGAGGGTATTTTTTTTTTTTTGACACGGATTGAATCCTTACCTTAGAATAAGATGAGTCGGTTGTGATCATGTATTATCGGTTTTTTCTTTTTGTCATGATCATGTATTTTCCGGCCGTAATCATGTATAACGCGTTATGCAATTAGTTATGTTCGTTTTTCTTCGGTCGGCCCTCCCCACCGTGGAAGCGGTGTTCTAGTAAGTTCCAACAAACTACACATTAAATACAAATCTAGAAAAAGTCGACAACAGCTTTGAGAGCAACACACTGTTCATACAAACATTCACATGTCAAGCTACTGCGTGAAAACGAAATAGAGGACAAGAGGGAGAAATTTTTTGATGAAATGGTACCTGTGGTGAAGGAAGTCACTTTTTCCAATCCTTCCCGTACCTTTTGATTTGACTTCGGTCTGGAGAATACCATTGAATATATAGTAGAAGTCAAGCATTTTGTGATAAGCACAAATCGTGATGAAATCAATTTCGATATATATCTAATAATATAATACATAACTCATAGAGATAGCATTCATATCCTTGATCCGAATCAGAAAAACACATTAACAGATCTCCTCAATTGAACCTCGTAGTACTACACTCAAGTCTACAATCTCCATGAGCAAATCATTTGGAACAACTCCTGATTTCTTTTTCGTGATATCTAACTAAAGAACATTCAAGCTATGCAAAGGAAAGCCCATAGATCACCAAAGATGTACTATTTGCCACATATAAACATTCAGGCTCCTGAAAACTTTCAAAGATGTACTATTTGCCAGATGGTTATCAATATGAACTATCCTAGTTGGTTAACCTTTTATGGGCATCAGATGTAAAATGAAAAAAAAAAAACCTTGTATTTGAAAGGTCATATTGGTAATTAGCCGGGTTCAATTAGTTGGGTTTGTTAATGCATGCAGCTCAGTCTCGTACACGCAGAATAACCCAACAAACTAGTTTTGCTGTTGCGATAGCAGAAGACTTCGGCTAATTGGTCGTTCTCAAATTCCAAAGAGGGTACGTATATAATATCGATTAGGCTATTTCTTTTGCTTAAGCAGCCTTTTACTTTCTCCTGCAGGCAGCTGAAGGATGTTTCGGTATGGGCTTATAACTTGGCCGGAACTTATAACTTGTTCCTCAAGCTAATATAGATCACTCATTAAAGAAAAGGAAAAAAATGAATTAAAGATATATATTATCGAGCATTATCATCATTATCCAACAATAAAAACGGCAAAATTATAAGAACTTTTGAAAGTTTAAAACATTACCTCCTAAACTTTCTCCACACTCTATTGAATTTGCATACCATTTCATCACAACATCCGAAGGATCCGATATTTTGGATTTTCAAAACTACATTCTCGTATATCTTCAAATATCTTCTAATATATAAACTCTATCCTAATTTTACGTACAGGTAAATGAACGGATGATTTTAACAAGCGAGACCCACGTTTTCACGTGTTTAAAATCCTATCCGTTGATTTAAAATTTCCGCATACACTCGTACTGTATGAAAATTTCAGCGAGTTTGATAATATTATGAGTTGTAATTAGGATTAAGATTAGATAAGATAATTCTTAAGAGTTCAGATAAGTTACAACTTGAATATCTCTTGTAACTTGATCCTCTACAACAAGTCATTAGTAATATATATATACAGGTTCATCCGACCTCTACCTTCACATTCATTCATCTCTCCTATCTAGTATTTTCATCTTTCTTTTTCCTCTTCTTTGAGCAATCAAGATGGTTTCCGCAAAAACTATCGATCACATTCGCACTGGAGTCGGATTCGCAGGTAACGTCATATCTTTCGGTTTGTTTCTTTCGCCTGCACCTACGTTTTATGAAATTATCAAAAAAGGAGCAGTGGAGGACTTTTCTCCAAATCCTTATTTAGCTACAATTCTGAATTGTGTACTATGGGTCTACTATGGATTACCTTTTGTTCATGCACATGATACTCTTGTTGTTACCATTAACGGCGTTGGTATTGGGATTGAACTGATCTACGTTTGCATATTCTTAATCTATGCAACCAAGAAAGGAAGACGTTATGTGCTAAAGGTGTTTGCTGGTGAAGTTGTTTTTTATGCTGCAGTAGTACTGCTTCTCACTCTGGAACCACGTTGTATTGCAAACAGACCCAAGATAATTGGAATATTGTGTGACATCTTTAACATATTGATGTATGCAATGCCACTCGACAATCTGTATCAGGTTTACAAATCAAAGAGCAGCTATTATATGCCAAAGTGGCTTCTTCTTTTTAATGCTCTCAACGGTGGCTGTTGGTTGGCTTTTGCACTTCTCCGTTTTGATATCTATCTATTGGTAAGTAATGGGTTGGGATTTGTTTTTGGTTTAATCCAAATCGTAGTATGGTGGTGGTATAGAAACGGCCCAAAGCCAGAGGTTTCCCAGATTGATGACGAGGCCGTGAAAGCAAAAGAACTCGCTATGGTCTAATTGCTACCGATGCAAAGTTTTGAAGTATTAGAAGATTGAACAACAGTTTTGATTTCGATATAGTATTTTTTATTTTAGGAGTTTATTTTTTTCTTTATTTTTTAGTTATTTTAATTTTATGTAGAGTTTTATATCAGCACACTATTTGTTTGAGTAATACAAACTTTATTATTAGTAATGAAGTCTCAGTTATTATTATTTTATTTTATATCTGTTTTTAATTTAATACTGTTGGTCCAAGTACTCCCCCAAAGATAGGAGAAAATAGAGCCTACAGAATCGAAGTTTACATGATAGAAAAAATAGGATCAGAAACCCTAAAAACATCAGACAGATATTTTAATCCCAAAAAAAATCTTGCCAGGCCATTCCACAGAAGGAAGGGAAGGGAAACTGGCCTACCTTCCCTGCACGGCACTTGCAGAATCTGATCTGACACAAATATGCCTCACACCCCATCTGCTTTCCCATTCCATGTTGGATATTTTCAATGACATAGAAAATAAAACGTTTTTCGGTTTTTGGTTTGCCACTATCATGGGGAGCGTCCGGTGCCGAATAGATGCAATGGATTTTTGTTGGAGATGATTAGGCATCTCCAAAGGGTGTGATGGTTCACAAAAGACACATCCATTCCCATAAGGCACTATTGATGTCTTTTGGTAGTGAAGAGGCATCTCCAATAGGCATGAGTTCCCTATAAGTAGTGATGATTTGTTTTCATTCATATAATGGAAAAACATAAAATACTTTCTGTTTTCTCTCTTCTAAGCATCATCAGAATCCTATTCTTGTGTGTTCTTGATTGGGTCAAGGGGTGCAAACCTTGAACCTAATTTTTCGTTGTAGGGCTTTCATTGTATCCACGAAGGCATTATTTCGCATACCTGTTGCAATCGCCAATTGATATTGGGAGGGTAGAAATAATCGTCTAAAAGAAATCGTATGAGCCTTGAAAGCTTTTGAGTACAACAATTTCTTTTGTGTTTATTTCATCCTCCGTGATTACCCAAATTTTCCAACAGTTTTAGACGATTAGTTTCCTAACAATGGAGGATGAAAATTCGAAAACAGATTTTTGAAGTCAAGAGTCAGAGTCAATTAAGAGCACAGTAATTGTCAACATTCGCTGGCCTAAAAGTATTGTAGTGCTACTTACTATAAGGCGTGATCGTTGTATCTTGGAAGGCGACATCCGTAGAACCGTGAGCACCGTATGCGGGGATGAATTGTCTTTAAGGAAAGAGGATTACCGCGCCTCGATCAACCAATCCAATAAGTCTTTCTAACTCTCTTTTTGTTAGTATTTTGTTTGTTGCATGATCATGATTTCTGAGAAACCGAAACCGCATATTATTTTCCAACAATCTTAAAGACAATTCAGTTTCTAATTTTTTCGGCTTCTTGAGAAATCGATCTTTGGGAAGTTTCGCATGTTAATCGGTTTAAAACATACCATGCACTTTGATGGATAGTTATCGTTCATGATACATTGTCATCCTCCCTTACGCACTGTATACAATATATTTTGTCTTGTATCTTAACACCATGAGAAAGCACGATTTGTTTGAACTTCGTGGAAAGTGCATGATTAAATGCATCTTTGTATTTCTTGAATTTTGTCATTGCTTTGCTGTCTGGAAACGTTGAATTCGAATGTATATTGTGCATAGATGATGTATTAGTTATATCCATTCACATGACTAAATGTTGTATCCATATACATGTCTAATCCCCGTAACTCCCATGTAATCTCTTTCATGTGAACGGCCATATAAATCTGGGTGGAACGAAAAGGTTCAGAAATATTGTCGTTTCAAGTGGTGATCACGATAAGCGCCCTTGAAAACGATAAGTTGCCATGGAAACCTATATCACTTGCGTAAACTCGTGCCTACTTATTGTGTCGGTTCATTTGTAATATGAATGCATGAAGTTTCAGTCATGCATTTGACTGTATTGAAGAGGCACCTTTTACCGGAAGACCCTTTTATGTGGACCGTTACCATTTTTTTAATTTTTAATGGTGAATTAATCATGAAAACGGTTAACCTCTTCTCTGTTATTTGATATTGTTTAAACGCCTAGAAATTTGCTACAAACGGGCCGAGACGTTTAGCCAATGGATGATGAATTCCGTGCACTTCGGTTTTTCGTTGTGCATTCGCAAGAGAAACGAGAAAGAAAATGGAAACGATCATCATGTATATACAGTTCGACCGAGTCTACTTATTTGGGGAAGAAGACATCTCAAGTACAGTTTTTCTGATTGGTGAAGTAAGAGATGTATGAATTTTGAATTCAAAACAAACGGATGGGGACTGTTTGGATTAGGTATAAAAGTAAAGTGGATGTTTATTATGACGATCCTCCAAGACTTTTGAAATGGCTCAACTACGAACCCACTAATGAGACTTTGTCTCGAATATTTATCGAGATACAACTAGTTGTAGATTCTCAGAACTGTGATTTCATGAAAAGGGCAGTAGTCATGAAATGTGGGGGAAAAGAGCAAAGTTGTGATTAGTCTGTAACTGGGTCCTATAATATAAGGACTGGTTAGTGATATTGGTACGCCCGTAGTCATTCCAATTGGAAACCAATTCACTTGAATTGTAGTTTGGAAAGGCGTCATCTAATCAAGAGAATAAGAGATATATCACTTTTAGCAGTTAAAAGTGACCCAAATCTAAAAGGATGGTACCCATACCAAGTGCGTTGGATTTGAAGTTTTTTTCTATTTAGAAATGTTGTGCCGTGTTTCTATGAGAAATTGACACATGCGGTACTTGATACAAATAAAGGAAGTGTCGTTCAATGACACAGTTTTGGTCGCATGACATTAGAAAAGTATTGTCATGAATGCTCTAAGATTAGAGAACCAAAATGGAGATCACCAATGATTGTTGAGACTACAATTTTTGGTACGGGTATAATTCTTGCGGTAGGAATTATAAATTTAGAAGTCTGAAATCATCGGTAAATGTTGAGAAACATTTAGATATGAGTATAATTCTTGCAAAAAGAATTATAGGTTCCAAAACTTGGAAATGGGCATGTCTTAAATGACATCGAAAGGGGTGGAATACCGGCTAATATGTAACATATTGGAAAATTGGGCGGCCGACCAAATATCCGACAATGAGGTGTTACGATATTACCGATGCATAAATAATGAACATTTGCATTACATAATGTAAAATGTTAAATAGACATTGTCTATGTTTTTTGGGTATAAATTTGTAGAGGATTGGGTATGAGTAGAGAAGTTACTCATTGTAATAATGTGCTTGTTGAAATAGCAAGTAAATTGCCTACAAATTTCATATGCCTCTAGTGAATGCAAGTCTATAATGACTTATTGTGAATTAATTGTGAATGTTAATTATGATTCCTAGAGAAGTTACAATTATTTTGTAAAATTAAATAGGAACATTTTTAATAATGTTTTCAAAATTGATTGCATAAATGGATGCAATTAATGAGGAGGAATGGCTTAGAACCTAACTTGTAGAGATCCCATTTTTTGGAAGAAGCCATCTCAAGCGGTCTTGATTAGTTATGAATCAGGCTATGATCTATAACGTCTCTAACAAAGACTTATAATGAAAGGTCAAGACATACAAGTCTTGTACATTGAACGGTAAGTCAATTACTCAAGAAAGGGGAAATTGCAGTTAGCCATTGAAACGGAGAAAAACTTGGTAGACATATTTATGGAAAGTCTCCCAAAGGAAATATTTTCAATGAAGTATACAGAGATGAGACTAAGGTCTGTGAAGGAAGGTTGATCACCCATAGCAGAAACCCAACCTATGTTTTGAAAAGGATAAACAAGGTTCAATGTGGTACCAACAAGCAATGGATGGGATTATGGTGCACTAAGTAAAAACTTCTCATTTCTGTTTAGTGCAGGGATTCTGCAAGAAAAAAGGATGGATGAAAATCCTTAATAAGTCTAACTTTTATCACAAGGTGTCTCGTAGAAACACCTTCGAGACTTACCTATATGAGTATGGAAATCAGGCCGTTTCCTAAGAGAAGAAGACCGTTCTCTAAAGCAGACTCATGAATCCAGGATATAGCACATGGCCATTAACGTCTTTGAGCTCTGAGAACACACAATCTCGAAATCGGTATGTGTGTAGATTCCGGTTTTATCACATGGGGTACTTGGTTCAAGACTAGTTTCACCACTGAACCTCGATAAGGCTTTGAATTTCTTGCACTAAGTGAAGGTTCAAATCCAAAAGATACCTATCATTTATGTACTATTTTCAACGATGATGCTTATTTCCCAACTTTGCTTGAACTACGTTGGCTTGATCCCACTCGGGTACGTAGGCAGTCATTTGAGTGATGCAGCCACTCTGGTTTAGTAAGTTTTACTTTATTTTCTATTTTGTTTTTTTTGAAAATAGGGGGAGATTGTTGGATATTTTCAATGACATAGAAAATAAAACGTTTTTCGGTTTTTGGTTTGCCACTATCATGGGGAGCGTCCGGTGCCGAATAGATGCAATGGATTTTTGTTGGAGATGATTAGGCATCTCCAAAGGGTGTGATGGTTCACAAAAGACACATCCATTCCCATAAGGCACTATTGATGTCTTTTGGTAGTGAAGAGGCATCTCCAATAGGCATGAGTTCCCTATAAGTAGTGATGATTTGTTTTCATTCATATAATGGAAAAACATAAAATACTTTCTCGTTTTCTCTCTTCTAAGCATCAATGTAATCCTATTCTTGTGTGTTCTTGATTGGGTCAAGGGGTGCAAACCTTGAACCTAATTTTCTGTTGTAGGGCTTTCATTGTATCCTGAAGGCATTATTTCGCATACCTGTTGCAATCGCCAATTGATATTGGGAGGGTAGAAATAATCGTCTAAAAGAAATCTTATGAGCCTTGAAAGCTTTTGAGTACAACAATTTTTTTTGTGTTTATTTCATCCTCCGTGATTACCCAAATTTTCCAACATTCCAGGCCAAACAGCACATAACTCAGCCACATAACGACATCATCTCTAGCTGCATCATCGCAGCAAATCGGATGACTCCAAGAACACTCAACAGGAGTTAAGTTCTTTGCCTTTCTAAACTTAACTCTGAAATAATTAAAATACGCACATCCATATAACCCTTTATCCGAACAGAACAGAATTAGCACGAATGACGTGATAAACTCTACCTTGAAACCAAGCCAATTCCCTTGAACATTAAACAGACTTTGTTGCGCAACTTCACAGCTCGGCTCGAATAGCCATGTTAGCAACAAGCCACAAGTCTTTAATCATTCTGTTCCCTACCCTTGGAGGCCTCTTCTACGAATAGATTCCGTTATCCCACTGAAAAGAGAAAGTTAAGCATCCTTGTGGTTGTGGGATAAATGAATGGATGAAGCATATTCACATGCTAAAGATGGGTTATCTTGTTGTTCGTAATGCAACAGTATTTGGTCTCTTGGTTGTTGGTCAGGCAATAGTTTATAATTGCTCCAAACATACCATATGTGAAAGTTGTGAGTTTATTAACAGCCCTCAATTTGATATCAATAGAGTAGTTGAAAGATAGATTTTTCAACCAAATGTATAACAGCCCTCAATTTGATAAAAGGACTGGATAGAGGAAAAATTGAGAAGGGGATACTTCAAGGAAATTACATAACTGGTATCTGCAAGCCTCAAACTGAGGTTCAACCTAGGTAACCAATGTTACTTCGTCTCTCATGAGTTTGACTATAGCAGGCATCACCTTCATTAATAGAAGAAAATGAAACGTCTGGGTTTATTTAATAAAGAACGCGAAATTGGGGGATAGAAAAACTAATTGGGGGATAGAGGAAAAAGACAAAAACTGGATCCAAATATCAAATCAGGGTCACCCCTTATCTAAGTATTTTTTTAAATCCTAATCTACCCCTCACTAATCAGGTTTAGTGGTTAATAATAATTAGTAAAAATATTAAGTATTTATTAAATGATTAGTGTGTATTTGTATTTGTATTTGGGTGAATGAGATGAGAGTAGAAAGATGAATTTTTTTTTTTAAGAGGAAACTTTTTTTTTGGTGAAAGTGGAGGATGAGTGTGAAGAGAGAATTGCTAAGAGGTTGAAAATTTGATTTTTTTTTTTTTGAATCCACCATTGTTGCAGCTGAAATAGCTCGGTGCTGGCATGGACGTAGTATGAATACAATGCCGGGAGCAGCATTCCCGGCATTGTATTCATACTACGTCCATTCCAGCCAAAAATATCCCTCATTTTGAAAGACATGCCGGTATTGTATTCAACCTAAAAAACCATGCCGGCATTTGTTGGAAATTTTCATAAATGTTTGCCAATACGAGACAACGTCTCGTAACAAAATTTTCTGGTTTTGATCTTCTAAATCTATTTTCTTCCGGCACAGTTAGTTAATTCTCGAGCATGCCGGTAGTGCTACCGGCATAGTATTTTGCTTAAATTTCTATGCCGTCACATGATGTAAACTATCTAGGAAACTTCAATTTTTTTTCAGTTGACTACCGGCATTGATAGATTTCTATCGAGCATGCCGGCACTTAGTTACGGTATTGAATGTTAGTTACCAAGCATGCCGGCACCATTTTACGGCATGGTCTTCATCACTTCCGGCGATGTAAAAAAAAATTATTTCTGACATGGTCTTCATCACTACCGGCATGGTCTTCATCACTTCCGGCATGGTCTTCATCACTTCCGAATGTAAAAAAAAAATTGTTTTCAAAGTGAGGAGCCGACAGAGAAGTAGAAGAGAATTTGAAAGGGAGTGAGGAAAATTTTGAATTTGAAACGGAGTGGGGAGTAACAAAGCCCCTAGCCCTAAAAGAGATTAATAAGAGGTGAAGATGGAAATGGGGATATGATTTTGTTTTTTGATTTTAAGTTTTTTGATTTTTATTTTGAGGGAATGGTATTTTAGTATTTTTTGCCCCCAAAAACACCCCTTAACAGACCCATTTGGTTGGGAGAAGTAATGCATATCCCCCAATTTCGCGTTATTAATAAACTTGTTGCAGCAACAAAAAATTTACGTAGGCATATGAGTCAATACAGCAACATCATAGAACAGTAACTCCATATGTACAATCATTTTAAACCATACCAGGGGTATCGAGATGAGCGGGAGGTCCAAATACACCAAGTCCACCCTAACTTTTTCTGGGAGTTCAGAAGATGGAAATGTAGCAGAAATGTGCACGGGTTTCAAAAAGAAAGCAAAATGAAGAAGTTGAAGTGCTCACACCGGAATCTAGTAACTCCTATATGGAAACACAGATTTCTAAAGCGGTGTCATAAACAATTATTTCTAGAATTGTCCCCTCTGTAAAATGCTGGACCGGATATTGATTATATTTTTGGAAATCCTAAATTGCAATACAGTACTCTTCCTTTTTATAATTGATCTGCTTCTTAATCTTCAATAGTGGTTCCTCTTTTCGAAAAAAATCAAGTTCTGAAGTTGATGGATGGGACATTTCACATTTCCATTGGTTTGGTGTCAGTTATACTTGGAATAGAAAGGACCCTTAGAGCAACTGCAGTGGGACGAGTAAAACTATCGACTAAAAACCAAAAAAAAGTTAAAGATATGGTTTTAGTCCGTGGTGAGACACTAGGTTGGAGGAGTAAATTTGGTGGAGCGGAGTTAGAATGGTTCGTCTGATATGGGGCGTAGTTGTTAAGTGCGTTTGGGTTGGACGCAACTTTAAGTTACGCCCCCGATGTTGGGCGGTGTTTAAATTTGCGTTTGCCGTGGAGCGTAATCGACTACGCCTGACGGGGCGCAAATACAAAATACGCCTGAATGGGACGCAAATACTACGATTCGCCTGATGGGGCGCAACTTGGAACTACGCCTGATGGGGCGCAACTTGGAACTACGCTTGATGGGGCGTAACTTGGGACTGCGTCTGATGGAGCGCAACTTGAGACTGCGTCTGATGGGGCGCAACTTACTGACTCCGCAACCAGTCAGCGCAAGGAGTAGCACGTTCTGAGCATAAGATGAACTTTTGCACTCTAGACTTTTGAGTAATAACCACACCACGTAAAGTACAGGCCTAGCCATTTTGCATTAAAACTGGCAAAACCCTCCTGCTTTCCACATGGTAATTGGAACGAGGGGAACCTGAAATGTTGGAAGCCAAGCAGTCACAAGAACCCAAAGCTGGATAGTTTGACATCAGGTAAGTCCAAATTCTAGTTACTTGGCCCAAAACTAGAATAGAGGTCAGAAGGTATAATTCATGGGGCGTAACTTATAAATGCGCCCCATGCATTCAACAAGCGTAACTTATAATTGCGCCCCATGCATTCAACAGCAAGATTACTTATAATTGCGCCAAAGATTCAACAAAGCGGGTACTAGTAATTGCGCCTGACTACAGGCGGACTTTAAAATCACGCCCGGTCAGACGTAACTTGTGAGTACGCTTGAGTGAGGCGCAATATTATGGTGCCGCTTGGTATCAGGCGCAAGTGTTGATTACGTCCCACCGGGCGGAGTCTAAATTTACGTTTCAATCGGGCGTACATTAAATTTGCGTCTCATTAACAAACGCAACTTACAGCTACGCCCCAATCAAAGCGTAGACTAGATTACGCCGGACTATAACTAAACCAAAGACCAAATTTGGTTTGGTTTTTAGTTTTAGTCTCGGGATTTACTCGATACTCCACTCGATAGTGTCTCTTTTTCGACCAAATTTTTAGTTTTGGTCGATGACTGTGGATGCTCTTAAGAGTCAAACTCTTCCTAAATCCAACCTCAAGTACAAAAAAAAAAAAACAATTCATTCATTTACTGAATTCAGGTAATCAAGTTAGCAGCAAACAACATCAGACCATCAGAATCTACACAAATTTTGAACATCCACAATCCAAATGTACCATTTTTTAGTAGTTTAGGCAAAAATCTCTAAGCTGAAATGCCAATTTCAAAGCTTGAAACACAATTTATACATGAACAATGATTTCTCCAAATAACTTCAACGAGTCAATACCAATTTTATCCATCTCAAGAAACTCACAACAAAGAAAAGACTTACTTTTTATAGTTGCAGAGAGAAAATCAAGAACTTATAGAACTTGTAATTGCAGCAGAAAATTACCTCTGTCAGGGATCATCAAAAGAAGAAAAAAAAAACAAAGAACTTGACAACAAAGAAAACTGAACAAGTCACCATGAGAGAGTTTAGGAATTTGATTGTTTTATTAATTTATTGAAGACAGTTTACATGGCATTATTTAGACTGATCCAGTACACTTTGGTTGACTTCATTTCTTATTCTCGAACAGGTAGGTTGAGGATCAGCGTTTGACTACCCATGGCGTGGTGGCCAGTTAGGTGGTACGATGCAATGTCCATTTGAGAGTCCATCACACTGAAGATAATCGTCAGCGGACCATCCGCAGCACCAATGGGACTGCTTAAACAATCCACAATGCTCACCTAGCTTCCGGCAAGCATAAGACTGGAATATTACAGAGAAAACGAGCAAGGTGACAAAGAGAAAATAAGTCGCAGTCTTCATCTTCAATCTAGCTTCCTCTAAATTTTTTGAACTGGTATCTATTAATGCAACCAATATCTTCTTCTTTTTTCTGAAATATGGGGGATATGATAAAAAGTTGAATGAAAATAGTAGTATCTATAAATACTGTATTATGATTCAGTCAGCTTGTTTACATAACCTTATGCATGACTTGATCTGTTTCAACAGAAACCATTTTTTCCTGCTCCATTTGTTCAACAGAAACCTGATCTCATGTCGTATTGTAATTGTGTGGTCTTCTAGAGAATTTGTCTGTTGCCTTAATCCAGTTTTTTTCTTCTAGAAAAATCCAGCCTAGAATAAGAAATTAAATGACATGCATTCTTATTATGTAATGTAATGCCAAAATTACAAGAAAGAGTTAGATATTGAGTGAATGCCTATGTAACATGTAGATAAATTTGAAATCTATTTCTTACCCTAGTTATCTATAATGAGGTCATGGTCTAGTGATGCAGATAAGCATATCAACCACAATAAAAACAGATTGATATTTGCAATAACCCCCCAAAAAAAAAAAAAAAAAAAAAGAAAAGAAAAAGTGGATCATTGGGCCATATGTATGCTGCCATATCAGTTACTTAACGTATCTACAATTAAATGTCTTTCCAATAGAATGTGTAAGTCAGTATTTAGAAGTAAGAAAATTCGAAGTATTTATGTCTCAGACTTGACATACTTGAGTCTCTCAAGGAAGAACATCATGTCTTTCTCATAATGCCCCAATATGCTTATGTTAATTGCTCAGACTTGACATTGAATAACGGCATGGTGGCTTGATATGATAAAAGTACATAATTGTCACGTAGGGCATGATTTGTGTCCAATAATATCCTAGTTTAGCTCATCAATCACACAGGACAGCCTAAACGGTACCAAGGGGGCTTATAATATTAAAGCTCACGTGTACACACGTATTTCACATACGTACAAGTTGTTGTAACCCTTTCTGGTCTTTCTATTCTTATGATGTAAATACCTATTCTGTAGCTAATTAGGTTGAGTCTTGATTGTAAAGTCATGTTCTACAGATGTACCTATTCCTTAGCTTCTTCCGTTTTCGTTTGCTCTTCTCTTTCATCCAATGTAATTCATATAAATAGTACTCAATGAAACTCATCTCATAAGTTGTGAGAAAACCTTAAATCAATACTGCTTTATATAGGTTGCTGGAGAATCGGGTTATTTTTATCTGGTATTCACAATTTTGTAGCCATTTGCTTGCAAATTTCAAGTGAGTGAGCACTCTTAACTAGTACTAGTAGGTAACTGCTCTCATTTTATCTTTACATACTGTCCATCAGGAGTGAAAAGACTCGGTTACTGCTAGGAATCCGCCTCTTCAGTCGACTGCAAACTGTAAAAATAAATAAAAAAGATTTACTCAAAAAGAGAAAATTCAACTAAAATGCAAATTTATCCACAGGGAAAGTGGACCATATTGTAGACAAGAGTACATGAAGAAAATAAAAACTGAAAAAAATAATCAAACAAACTACTTACACCACTGCATTCCAGTTCCTAAGCACCAAATCTAAAGACCAGTTATAGATCAAAATCTTGACAACATCTATTAGATGCTCCTCACTTTAGTATTTAACCATTCCAAATCGCAAAAGGCATTAGTTCCCAAATCTTGTTCTGTGACCTTTCTTTCTCCTCCAATTCCATAACTCTTTACTGAATTATGAAATACCCACTTGAAGGCTTAAACCCATTCATAATACCCGAAAAGGTAGCTCCTTTGATCATTAAAGACAGGATTTCAGCAACCAATATGAACAGGAACGGAAAAATGGGATCTCCCTGCCAGAAACCTTTACCAATTCCTAAAAGATTCGAAGTCTGACCATTAATCGCCATAAAGAATCTTACAGTATAAATTCAACGTTGTATCTTATCTGTTTCCTCCAAAAACCGAAGACAAATCTCTCCATAGTGTAGTTTTGACAACTCAAATTTAAATTATCAAAAGCCTTCTCTAAATCAAGTTTTACCACTATACCTGGCACCTTGGTTCTTTCTCTTGAATCAATCAACTTGGACGCAACTAGAATGCTTATGCCATCTGTAATTTAGACTTCTAACTGTAAACTGTAACGCCTTAATCCGTGCTATCTAGTGATAGAATGCTGATTGGACTTCTTGCTGTTGCATCTCATGCTGCCGTGAAAAACAATCTTTTTACAAAATTCTAAAAACCAAGGCTGAAGCACTAGCAACATCAAATCACATCAGTTTTTGGCAGCAATATCTTTTTGTAAGACCTAAAGTGCATCATTGAAGGGGAGACCTATTACATGGCTCAGGGAAAGGTTACACCGTCCCGGAACCTGGGTCATGGGGACTTGGGGTTATTAAACTCATCCAGGAGAGGCGCCTTGGATTCTCAGCTTAAGCTTATGACTTAGGTTGGGCGACTAAGTTAAGAATGTCTCTCCTAAGGAGTGCAGAACTCGATCAAGGCGCCGAGGTACACGGTTGAGCCAAGAGTGCCTGGGGCGTTTGAAGCGTCTCGGCCATTCTTGGCAATTCTTGGCTTTGATGCACTAGGCCCGAAGAAAACTCCACTTAGGGTGAAGTCTTGTAACCATGAGCAATATCGGCGAAGGGATAAAAGGCCGCGAAAACAACTGGTTATTGTTAAGACCGGATGGGAGGAGCCAACCTTGTATGGTAGAGGTACGTCTCCTTGAAGGGGCAACCAGGGGATGATAAGGGCGGTACCCTCCATTAGGGAGATGATAAGTGTCAAAGACGTAAATTTCATGGCTCCTTCCAGTAATGCGCTCTTAGAAACTTAGAGTCAGGGGCGGAGCCAAGGGTTGACTAACCCTGGCTCTAGCCCCCCTAAAATCTGTAAAACTCTAAAAACACCTTTAGATTTATGATGTAATTTGGATTTAGTCCACTTACGTCTTCATGTTTAGTCCACAGATGTCCAAATTTTTTATTTTACTCCCCCTCATTTCTAAACTCTGGTTAGAGTCATTTTTTTTTTTTTTTGATCGATCAAGTAGAAAATTCATTGCAAAGAGGCACTTAAGAGGGATATCTCAACTCAATGATTACAATCGGAAAAAAAAAAGGGGAGCCGAAAGGGGATTCGGCTACCCAAGAAGAGAAACAAAAACTAAGGGAGCCGGTTGTGTCACATGGTTGTGTGCCTGTACTTGTCTTGTGCTGCATAGTGCTTCGTGTCTGTCACATGTTAAGTTTGTGTCAGTATGTTGTTTAGTATAGAAAATAACACCTCCAGAAAGTGCCGAGTTGTGCTTAAATTTCGTTGTTGTGCTGTAAACGTGCTGCCACGACACAATTTACACATCTCAATCTAAGATAAAATTGTAGAAACAATGGTCGAAGGTTGTGAGAGCTAAAATACGAATATAACAGATTAGATTCGACACGTTTGCGGAAGTAATGGTTAGTTTTGAATGCTAAAAGGCAAATAACAGGTGAAATACGTCCTAACATGTACAGAAACAAAACAATGGTCAATGATTTGATAAAGCGCGCGCGATTCGATTGGAAGAAGTTTTCTGGCTTTTTATCGGTCAAAAAGAAACTTCATTAAAAAAGACATTTAGCAGGGAAACTGTTTGTACCCCCGGTATTTTACACCATAAATAGTTTTACTTGGCGGTTGGGCTTAATATACTCCTACTAGCCGAGTATGAGCTAATTGGGCCTTATAAGTACCCTATGTACCAGCCCACGTGCAAAACCAAACTTAGTGCAAGAAGATGCCAGCATAGCCATGTCAGCATGCATCTCCAACCAACAGCTTCCACGTCAACCGTCATTTGTGCAGTGACGTCATCATGATGTCAGCTGATGTTA
Source organism: Papaver armeniacum (assembly GCA_023531295.1). NCBI lineage: Eukaryota > Viridiplantae > Streptophyta > Magnoliopsida > Ranunculales > Papaveraceae > Papaver > Papaver armeniacum. Next base: position 168,113 of record JAJJWW010008348.1, read on the forward strand.
CGCCGTGAGCACCGTTATGACGCCGGTAAAACGGTAGCGAATAAGATCAGCTGAAAGCAACGGCGTCATGCCGCCGTTAGTGTGGTAAGCATGACGTCATCAAGCATTCTCATGTGGATGACGTCAGCATCAAAGAAGGAGCCATTTCAGTACATGATACAATTGAGAACACAACAGAAGACAAGGAGGGAGAGACTGAGATTTTTTAAGATGCAGTTAATTTGGCCTCAGTTGGTTTAAATGGATCTTAAGATTCTGATTTGGAATATGAGAGGACTCACAGCAGTTGATAAGATGGATTCTCTAAAGGATTTAATTAGAAAAACAAAACCAACTTGTGTTCTAATACAAGAAACACATATGCTGAAAATGAATAATTGGTGGGTTAACAATATTTGGGGTAGTGACAGTTGTAAATGGCAAGACATTCCTTCTCAGGGTCTTTCTGGAGGTCTTCTCACAATTTAGGAGGATAATATGCTAGAGAAAACTGATGAACTTATTGGTCATAATACTTTATCTCTCAAATTCAAAATCAAATTGTAAGATCTGGAATGGACAATTACTAATGTCTATTCACCCTGTGAATATTGGGAGAGATATGATTTCTGGGAAGAATTAGAAGATACTACAGGTTGGGCTTCTTCAAAATGGGTGATAGCAGGTGACTTCAATGTAATAAGAAGATGCAGAGAAAGAAACAAACCTAGTGGCGCAAGAAGACCTAAAAGACTTTTCAATGAGTTCATGGAAGCTCATGAGTTGATTGATTTACATTTAAATGGAGGACTTTACACTTGGAGTAATATGCAAGAAGATCCCTTGTTATGTAGATTTGATAGAATCATTGTTTCTCCTCAATTTGAAGATCACTTCCCATTATTTACTCAAACTGTTCTCTCAAAGACACTGTCAGATCACTCGGATCTTCTTCTCACAACTTCTAATGTGGCTAGAAAGAAACCACCTTTCAAAATTGAAACCTACTGGTTCTCAAATCCTGAATTTCTCACAAAGGTGGATCTTTGGTGGCAAACAATGCAATTCAGTGGTTCCCCCAGCTACATTCTGTCCAATAAATTAAAAAATCTTAAATTATTGTTGAAGAGATGGAGCAAAATCACATATGGTAAGATGTATGAAAGGAAAAAATCTTAACAGCTCAAACTGATTCTTTTAACTCTATAGAAGAATTTGGTGCTCTTTCTCATGTTCAATTCAGTGAAAGAGTTGAACTCAGATCCAAGTTAAAACAACTCAATCTAGAGAATGCTAGAAAATGGTTAGTGAGGTCTAAGACACAGCACTTGAAAGAGGGTGATGCCAACAAAAAATACTTCCATTCTCTAGCCAATGGTAGAAGAAGAAGAAACACTATTCAGAAAGTGATCATTGATGGGGTAGACAATTTCAGTCAACAAGATATATCAGAGGAAATCTCCAAATACTTTTAAAACTTGTTTCAAGATGAACATACCTTAAGACCTCAACTGAAAAAAAAAGAATTATTTTCTAAAATCTCTGAACAGGAAAGCATTGACTTGGAGAAGGAAATATCTGAAGATGAAGTTTGGTCTGTCATCAAGAAATTTAAGCCCAACAATATCCTGGTCCAGATGGGTATAACATGGATTTCTTCAAAGTGGTTTGGGAGATAATCAAAAAAAATTTCATGGCTGCTATAAAGGATTCATAGCAATTGAGAATAAACTGCTCTTTCATCTGTCCTATTCCTAAGAAAGACCAAATTGGTTCTCCTCAAGATTTCAGACCAATAAGTCTAGTAAGCAGTGTATATAAAGTAATTTCAAAAGTTCTTACTCAGAGGTTGAAAGCAGTACTCCCACAATTAATCTCAGAAAACCAAGGGGCATTTATCAAAGATAAACAATTACTTGATGGAATCCTGATTGCAGGTGAGTTAATTGATTCAAGACTGAAAAGCAACTTGCCTGGAATCATTTGCAAACTGGACATACAAAAAGCATTTGACAATGTTAGCGGGCACACAATTCATAAGATTCTTCAATATTCAGGTTTTGGTCATAAATGGATCAAATGGATTATGTGGTGTGTAACACGGCTCAACATTCAATTCTTATTAATGTATGTGCAACAGAGAGATCCATTCCCCAAAAAGGGTTGAGACAAGGAGATTCTCTTTCTTCATTCTTATTCATTCTTGTTGCTGAGATCTTCACAAAACTTATGAATCAAGCTATGCAATTAAACATGATATCTGGATTATCCATCAACAACAATATAAGGATTTTTCACTTAAAATATGCAGATGATACTCTGGTATTTCTCAATGGCTCTACTGAAGAAGCAAAAAATCTTCTCATCATATTACAAAATTTTGAGGATATGACAGGGCTCCCAGTCAACTTGTATAAAAGCTCAGTTTTGAGCATTGGAGCAGAAGCTAATATTGTTGAGGTGGCCGCAATTCTCAACTGCAAAAAATAAAAACTCCCTTTGAAATATCTTGGACTTCCAGTTGGAGCATCTAGCAGGAACTGCTCAATGTGGGATGTGGTGATTGAAAAATTTCTAAAGAAGCTGGCTCCTTGGAAGAGAAGATTTTTCACCAAAGCAGTAGGGTCTTTCTTATCAAAACAACTCTTTCTAGCATTCCTATCTATTTCATGTCCTTATTCCCAATGCCTGTCAAAGTAGAGCGTAAACTGAACCAGATTATAAGGAATTTTCTCTGAGGTACCACTTCTAAGAAGAAGAAGATCAATTGGGTGGCATCGAACAGAATCCACAGGCCAAAAAAAGCAGGTGGTTTAGGAATAAGAAATCTCGGACTCACCAACAGAGCTCTTTTGGCTAAATGGACATGGAGATACTTTGTAGAACAAAAACAGCTTTAGAGAAAGCTTATTCAATCCTAGATGAAGGGAAAATCTACAGATTTGCTTGTAAAAGACTCTAATCTCCCACAAGGAAGAGGGATTTGGAAAGGAATACAACAACAAAAAACAATTGTTGAAGACATGTCCTTTATTGAAGTTAGAAGTGGTATTCAGACATATTTGTGGTGGGACAAATGGAAAGATAATCTAACTTTGAAGTCTAGATTTCCTAAGATCTTCAAAATATCCACTCAAAAAAATGCAAGTTTGAATGAAATGGTGGAAAATAATGCATGGAATGTGAAACTCAGTAGAAATATTCTGCAATCAGAGATTCTACAGATGATACAACTCTTTGAATGCTTAAGATCTCCTCCTCAATTTTTAGATCAAGATGATACACTCTTATGCATAATGGGCTGGAGGTTTTAATGCAAAATCCTCGCTACAATCGGCTAATTGAGCAAGAGCCAATTCCATCCCCTCTTCCTCCTTATGAATGTATATGGATCAAATTTATGCCTCCTAAATGTCAAATCTTTCTATGGATGGTAGATCAAAACTCTATACCAACCTATGATATAGAGTTTCTTATGTGGTCTTATTTTGCCTTCATAAGTAAAGGTCTAATTTCGCCACCCCTTGTCTTTGCGACAAAATCGCAGGCCATATTTACACTTTCATATAATGACCCATTGATCTTGTCTTATCATTTTCTTGTATTATTGCCTCAGCAGGATATTTTTCATACGACAATATGATAGGCCTAAATATTCTTGCGAACATAAAGCCCCATGACATTGCCGTCTTGCGACGAAATCGCAGGACGTCTTTACACTTTTTTGTACCGACCCATTGACCTCGTCTTATCCTTTTCTAGTATTATTGCCTCTGCAGGATCATTGCACAAATATGACAAGCCTTAATACTCCTGTGAGTAAAAAGACTCATGACATTTGCGTCTTTGACACTTATCAGCTCCCTAATGGAGGGTTCCGTCCTTATCATTCCCCTGGTTGCCCCTTCAAGGAGGCGTACCTCTACCATACAAGGTTGGATCCTCCCATCCGGTCTTAACAACAACCAGTTGTTTTCGCGACCTCTTATCCCTACGCCGATATGGCTCATGGTTACAAGACCGCACCCTAAGTAGGGTTTTCTTCGGACCGAGTGCATCATAGTCAAGACTTGACAAGAATAATAACAGAATATGGATCAGTTTTCTTCAGACCGAGTGCATCAGTTTTCTTTATGTGTTCAACAGAATAATAACATTAACTCTATTCATATACTTCTTGCAGATGCTTTGAATTTTCAAATTCTTTATATGGTTATGCATTCTACTGACTCATGTTCAATTGCAGATACTCTTCATTGTTTTATGCTAAAACTTGAATGCGTTCAGGAACAACACATATTAAACCAGGATGTAACTGGTTTCATCCTGCCTATACTGTAAAAAATAAGATTTTTGGCCAGGGTGAAATTGGTTTCATCCTTCACATTCTGACAAAAAAAATAAAAAAAATTAACCTGCACACTCTGAAAATAGTTTATACAGGCTAGAATGTAACCAGTTTCATCCTAGCCTAGTTACATTCTGACAAAAAAAAAATAGTTTTATACAGTCTAGAATGTAACCGGGTTTCTTCCAAACCTGGTTACATTCTGACAAAAAATTGCAGTTTTGTACAGGCTAGGATGTAACCTGGTTTCATCCAAGCCTGGTTACATTCTGACAAAAATTTGCAGTTTTATACAGGCTAGGGTGTAACCGGATTTCATCCAAGCCTGGTTACATTCTCGACAAAAAATTGCGCTTTGTAATGTGCTAGGATGTAACCTGGTTTCATCCAAGCCTGGTTACATTCTCAAAAAAATTTTGATTTTATGTGCTAGGATGTAACAGGGTTTCATCCATGCCTGGTTACATTTTGACAAAAAAAAAAATATTTTCAACCTGCAAATTTAATCATTTCTGGCTAACATATTCAAACACATATGCAGAGTGCAGATAACCTATACTGATAAAATTTTAGTATAGGCAATTTTCAGTAAAAAAAATCATATTTAATTAGCCTGCAATTAATATATAGACGAATCCCGGATCATAAATGTATGTGAAGACAGAGTTCAACAAAAGAAAAGTACTTCTAGATGAACTACATTAATAAAAAAATTCTAACGACCTATTTTGCTAAACAACCTAAATACATCAAACTTTCCAGAAACTATTCTCATCATTGAGGATGCCATCCACAATCACATCATCCATTTCGCCATCCACATTCACATCATCTATATTCCTTTTGCTTGATTCACCACCCCATGTTCACGTCATGCCTATTCTTGGTACTTCTTTCAGCACCAACACCATTCTTGATATTGCTTCTTGCAAAAATTTAAATCAAAACCAGTTAAATCCTATTTTAAAGTTGGATGAAAATCAGCTTCGTCATATATTTTAAAGATTGATGAAAACCAGTTTTTGCAGGTATCAGATGAAAACCAGATACATCATATATATTAGAGCTATATGAAACCCAATTTCTATATCTCATCTTTGATGATTCAACAATAATGGCATTAACACATGTACACCATAGATTAACCATGTACACGATAGATTAACCATCATATTCATCTTAGTTTAAAAATAGATGAAACCAGTTTCATCCTATATGAATAGTATAATATATATGCAGTATAGTTTTACATTGTTGAAATAATATTACATAGTATAGGGTACCTGCACTGTTGATCATGCAAAAAAAAAAAGAACCAAAAATTGAAAAATCTTAACCCGCAGATTGATGAGTTCAATTAATCAAATCAACAAAAGAATTAGGATTAGGAAACTTACCGGTGCATATCTTGTACAATTGATTTAAGAAAAAAACCTAATTTTCTTAGTTTCAATGAATTTGAGAAATATTCATTTTAATTAAGACATTTGGATGAAGAAAAATGTAGACAGTGGTGGTGGTGATGTCGTCGGTGTAAGAAGATGGTGATGTTGGTTGCAGCTGTAATCTATCTAAACCCCAAAAAAAAACCTAACTTGTTACTGTCCGTGATGGTGGTGGTGGTTGTAGTCATTGTTGATGATGGTGGTGGTGGTGGTTGTGGTTATAGTTGTTGGGTTTTATGTTAGTGGTGGTGGCATAGATAGAAATCAAGTAGGGGTTGGTATTTGTGGTGGTGGTGGTACTGAAATCTTGATGTCAATTGTGCTGATGATGGAGAAATTGTAGGCGACGGTGATGAAGAAAGATTGGATCAAAAAGGGTAGTAACGTCTCTCCACATTAAAAGATTCTTTTGGTCATTTGATCCAGGCCGAATTCTTACCCGTCCATATGGCCCAGAAAGAGTGTCTTTTTGGCTATATAGCCCATTTTCTGGAAAGGAATTTGCATATCCAAAATCTTCGCTGCACAATCTGGAGAAAATAAATAATTGACCGGATGGACATTCCACAATCCTAGTTCCATAATTGTACACTCACACACATAAGTATAAGACATCATATTCACTAAACCCTCAGTTGTTTCAAGAGGATGATCAAGTCCAATTACTCAATTATGAAGCCAAATTTTAACTCTAGTACCACATCTAACGGAACAAAAAGTATTCTCCTTAATGATATCTACACATCTATAAGTACCTTTCCAAATCCAAGAACTGGAGTCCTTAAGATTAGATTGATGCATGAAACTAGTGTTGTAATAATACTTACTAGTAAGGCCACATGTGCGATGCACATGCTTGAATTAAATTCTTTTAACAACACTAAATTTGGTAATAATGGGAAAAAAATCTTAAAATTAAAATTTAATATCCTTGTTTGTACTCGTTACGTAGATAATTTAAAGAGCTTTCCGAATATATTAATTTTGCAAAAATCCGATGTGTATTTGTAAAGATATCTAAGTTTTAAATTTTTTGACATATTTTTAAAACAATGGCATTCCTGTAAATATACAAATATTGACTAAAAACTTATTTAGTGGGGGTATTATTGTCATGTGAAAAAGCTTCACCAAATGGAAGGCTTCACCAAAAGGGGGCCTTTTCTTTATTATAGTATAAGATGTTTGCCCCCAGAAATATTTCCAGGCACATAACACAATCGATTTGGTGATGATGATGGAAACTAGGGTTGAAAACCTGGAACAAGCATAAAGGTGAGACACATGAATTTTACGTGGTTTGGCAAGTTTTGCCTACATCGACGGACGAAACCTCGTAGAGAAAGATACTTTATTGATGTATGGATTACAATGGTTTTCTGGTCCTTTTAGGGCTTGCTGATGTATTTCCGCCAATGATTCAGTGTCCTCTTTAGGGTTATAATCCACCCCCCAATTTATACAGTTGAATGCCTGGATTTAGAATCTTCCAGAATCTTCTTTCAGGATTTTTGCACTAGTCTGGTGGAAACAGGTCAGATTGCCATGGGCTTGAGGGTTTGACCAACGATATTGAGATAATCTTTATAGAAATCATTGGAAAGTCCTATAAGTCTATAGTCTGCAGGAGTCTTAGAGACTTTATATTTAGGTACATGGCAAACGTAGATTTTGTTGAGACTTCTGGGCATGTGACCAGATTCAAAAACCTTTTGCAGGTAGGAGCCATTGAGTCAAAGGGAGATTCTTTTATGGAGGATTAATTGCAGATAAAGAAGTAGAGGAACTTGAATGTCTAGCAACGTGGAAAGTTGTTAGCTGAGCAGTTTCGAAGAATTTATCCCAAATAGTTTTTCAATCTCATATAGCCAGTCTTTATTAAAGTCTGTTAATGAACAATTTCTTGATATTAAAATCCTTCTAGGAAACCTTGAATTCTGGGTTTGTAAATCAGTTAATAGACAAAGAAATGGCAGACCATAGAGCTAAGAAAGCCAGAGCTGATAAAGTTGATTTTGATTATCAGGTTAATATCCCAAATGATATCAAATCACTGATAAAGGATGAACAACCTTCTGTATCTTCTACTACCCATTAATGAAATTATTATTTTGAATCAAAAAAAAAAAGTACCCTTAACTACTGCACTACCGAATACAGATAACTTGGAGAAATTTGACCTGCTCTTAGTTAGGGGTATTCGATGATGTTTTAGATATTTTACATTGAAATGAGTATCCCATATCAGAAGTAAAGGTCATTGATATCATTTTTGGGTCACATGGCTGGCAAATTTTTGGTCCCCCTTACTTACAGCAGCCATCTTCATAACTCTTATTCATGTAAGCCTACAGACATGAACATTACATGAATTGCTGGCTCAATTTGATGAAAAGTTAAATTACAATCTCAAATGTATTGCAAGATTGACACTGAATGTAGAGCGCAGTTAGATTGAATCTGGTTTCCATGCAGAACTTGGGTGTCATTCGGCATCCTCTATCGAGATGTTCTGCGTGAGCTTCTGCCAAACGTAACCGCAGATATTCTAAATCAACCTAGGGATCATATTCAACAACAATGAAATCAGTAGATGAACAGTGTATATAAGGTACTGATCATGCAAATTAAGAGAAGCTATACTGCAAGAGAGTTGCAACAATGATAGCTTAAAACTAACATCTAATGAGGTTTTTTCATGCATATTTGAATTGATACCGTGTAGCAGTATTTGTTTCTGGATTGATAGACAAAGAACGATACTCCTACCCAATCTGTGTGAGTTTTTACCTCATCAACTCTAACAAGCCGAAACTTGCATTGGTTGCAACCTATAAGATCAGAGTTCTCTTGAAGTTCTCCTTTCTTGCAAATGGGGCACCAAACCACTCTCTCGCGTACCTAACACTCACATAGGATCAAATCATTTAACAAGGGATGCATACATAGCAGAAAAGTTTTCTCTTTTATATATCGTCATACCTGATCATTGCTGAGCTGCAAACGCTCAAAAACTGCTTGAGCCAAATAATTATCTTCTTCCTCCTCCCAAGTTTTTATACATTCTGCTTGTTCGGCAATGGCTAGCACAGTCATCGGGAAATAAGTAAGAAAAAAGGACAGAGAGCTACTTTGCACAACAATATGGAATTTCAAAACCCTATACCTCTCTAGTCCAAAATCACCGACGTTTTCAGTAATAAAGCCATAAAGGTATCTAATTTTACCTGTTATACTTTGCTGAACTCTAAGATCCTCGTAGAAAACCCTTTGCATTTCTATCATTATCTCCTCACACTCACTTTCAGTTGCTTTAGCCGTGCAGTTACCATCATATTCCCATATTGCATCATCCAGCATAGCGTCGTCGGATGTTAAGGTATCAACAGTACAGTTACCTGAAGACGAGTCCTTCATTTTCTTCAGCTCATCAGAGACTATATCTCGAAAAGTAGAGTCTATAATATTCTGTAATTATGCAATGCGTAATTCAAATTAGATCACAACTCCAGATGCTAAAAGATAACGATTGCATCAAAAAGACTTTGAAATAAAGGAATAAAATTAGATGTGCAGCTATTCTCTAGTTCATAGATAGTACTCTATTCTATTATGCTTTGTTGCACTCTACTTGTTTACTGGAGCCTCGAGGTAGATTAACTGTGAACTCAAGTGACAGTGGTTTATAAACTTGAGATTGAGTTTAAATGAGCACGTTTTCAAGATTTGTCATTACAGGTATGAAGTTACACTATCACCAGCATAAAAAGCCACATCAATATGCTACAAGCCAGACAGGGGATTTGCTAATTAGTAAGCGAATGCTGCTCCATTGTTTTCACAGTACTCAGCTTGTGTGCTTAATTCCTTGCAACAATCACATTCTCGTAAAGTATTTCAGGGGTTTTCATGGACTAATTGAATCAGTTTAGCACTTCGAAGAATTGAGTTACAATTTGAAATCAGTAAATAGAACTTACATAATTGACTTATCCCAGCAACGAAACAACACTAAATAAAATTTGTTAAAGATACTCAGTATACAATTGCATATAGGGCATTGGGCAATTGCCTGTTTGCCACAGAATTTTATCCTTTTACATGGTAATTCACTCATTATTAGAATGAAACAAGTAAACTACCATTTCAGTGAAACCGACAAACAGATCCTTCAAATCAGAGGATTACCAATTCATATGAGGTTCAAAATTGTACTTTACCAAAGGTTAATAAACAAGGAATAGATAAAGAATTCTCTAGCAGTGGAAGCAATTTACCCATCAATAAGGCAATATGCCACAGCTTCAATATATATCGACACATGAATTCAAAGCTCATAAAGGTTTACCAAACTTGCTCAGTGACTGGATCACTGCTCAGAAGCCTATGGTTAGTGTGTGACAAATCCAATTCCAAGTAACAAATGCTTCCAAATAATCACTACATACTCATGCAAATTTCCTCATATCAAATAGCCTATACATGAACGAATTCAGTCCATTGTTTTAACACCACCAAACTCCTCTGCTTCAATTTTTCCATCTATCGTATTCGCGTAAAACCATACACGGGTAAATTGATTATAGTTCAATTCATATACAAGACTTGTAAAATTGACCTAATCCAACATCACTATACAAAATTTGTTAAACAGACTCACTATCAATTTACATGCGGGGGCAACTGCCCCAATGTAAGCTAGACCCACAAACCAATTTTAAAGAAAACTCCCATAAAAAAGAGAAGAAATAAAAACCTTTTGATTAACTGATGGGGTGATTTCTGAAGATGAAGAAGGTAACCTCATTTTCCAAAGCAAGTGATTTCTATCTTCCTGAATTCTTTTCAAACATTTCTCTCTAAGCTGTAAACGAAAATTGAACAGAAACCCATTACTAATTCATCAATTTTACACTAAAAAATCAACAAAACTGAACGAAATGAGAGGAAAAAAAAAAAAAAACCTAATTCGGGAATTTAAGGTAAGGAATAGGGAGGAGAATAAAAATAATAAGAATACCTTTTGTTTCCAATTGGTTTGATTGGATTTAATATGAGTTCTTTTGGGTCGATGATTCTCAATTCCTGCCATGAAATTGTGTTTCTGAAGCTCTGAGTTTTTGCTGCTGATTCTAAATCCTGCCATGGAATTGGGAAAAGACGGGTATATTTATATTTAGAACTGAATCTGGTTCTGGTTCTGGTTCTGGTTCTATTTTATACTGGTTTTCTTGTCAGGTGTTAATAGTAAACCTCCATACGTTAAGGGTTGTCTCAGCCAAACAAGTTCAGCCTGGACCACCGACAAAAACAAGTTTTGTTTTTTTGAGTTAGCCTTCGAGGTTTGCCCAAAGGGGAAAATTTGTTGGTTGGTCCCAGGGCCATATAGTTATTTATAGTAGGGTCCAACCGGAATTTTCTTTTATCTGGAGGTCCAAAATTAATTGAAAACATTGAAATGACCATAATACCCCTTGCTACCAAACATGTGTGTCTACAACCTTACTATATTGAGTACATATCTGCTACACTGCTTACAAATTTGAGTACATATCTTCTATACTACACTGCTTACAAATTCGAGTACATATCTGCTGCACTACTTACAAATTTGAATACATATCTTCTATACTACACTGCTTACAAATTCGAGTATATATTTGCTTACATCACACAAATTTGAGTACATATCTTCTACACGACACTACTTACAAATTCGAGTATATATCTCTCGAGTATATTTTGACTTACACCCTTATTATATCGAGTACATATCTGCTACACTGCTTACAAATTCGAGTATATATATGTTGCACTGCTTACAGGTAGAGTATATGTATGTTAGAATCAATGAAAAATAAATTAGAAAACGTATTACATCACATATCTTTGTAGGATCATACCAATTAATCTCTAATATTTTTTCAATACAAGTATCAAATCATAGAAAAAATAAAGGAAAACCTATATATGCACTCAGAAACACGGAATAAGCTATACAAAACTAGCACATATTTCAAGATGTCGCATACGTACTCATGGATCAAACAAAAAAGGTGGCAAAATCAATAAAATGTAACTGAGAAGTTTTTATCAGTACGACGTATACGTACTGCATATTCATGAACTAAAAATTAACTGCATGTAAAGAGGGATTGATGAATCCATGAATATAAAATAATCAAAGCACATATTTCAGTATTTCGCATACGTACTCATGGATCAGTTTTATTTCGGTATTCCATATATGTACTGCAAAAATCATAAGAATTAAATGACTAAAATCTATGTATAAAACAAATTCAAAAAAGAAGTTTTTCAGTATTCAATATATGTACTGCTAATTCACTATCTAAAACAGCTCCATGACGAAAAATAATAGAATCGAGAGAGCCTTATTTCAGTATCGCATTATGTACTTATGGATGAAACAACAACAAATGATAAACTAAGAATAAAACATAATCAAAAGCAGTTCGTATCAGTATGCCACATATGTACTGCTGATTCATGAACTAAAAAACAACCGCATGTAATGAATCTATCAAAAGAACATAATCGAGAGTCTTATATTAGTATCTAAGATATGTACTTATGGATCAAACCACAACAAGTGATAAAACTAGGAATAAAACAAAATCAAAAGCAGTTCATATCAGTATGCAACATATGTACTATGGTAGTATCCGGAGATGCCTATATAATAAACCGCAATCGCACGGTGTCTAACTAGTAGACAGAGGCAAGTACGGGTCGTTCCCACAGGGAGCGGTGGAAATACTGTAATCAATATCTCTAATAAAACTACACGAAACAATATTTTTGGATTTTTAGAATTGATAATGAAACAATAAAAAATAAAATAAAAAGAATTAACCAAATGCAAAGTGAAAGATGGTAACTAGGGAATCTGGTTTCCACCAATCTAATCATGCAACACTCGTATTCAATTTCTAAAAACATATACTCCACAAATTGTTTCACCAGTGTAATTTCCTTCGCTTCAAATGTAGTAATTCTAAAGTATTATCTATCAGTTAAAAGCATATGTCGTCAAAGAATTTAACCCAAGCACGACACATCAATCGAAAAGCATAAATAATCAATGAATTACTTAAATCAATTATGAACCAAGCAATTTATATGAAGAAAATTATTAATCATTTAAATCATTATTTGGAGGATTATCATTTGAGTCTACATGGTTTTAATTAGTTTTCACCAAAAACCCTAGCCATAATTTAGCAAAACATGGAGATGGGGTTCTCAAAACCCATAAAAAAATAAATTGACAAGAGAAAGAAAGAGTAAACGCTGTCACCGTCGTTACCCGGTGCTAAGTCGTCTTCCTCTACTCTTGATAATCTCCTCCTCCCAGAACAGTAGCGGCCGCCTTCTCTTCTGCTTCTCAAAAACTCAAGACCGGGAACTCCCCTCCCCTCCGTTCTGTCGTCACACACCCACCTTTCTTGGTTTGAAAATGTATACCTTAAATGCAAAAATCTCCCAAAAATGGTAAGTGGAGTATGTAGTATTATCTTTATGCCATAATAATTGGCACAGCTCATGGAACCCACGAGCACAAAATAGCAAAACTTAAGCATTTCGTTTCGTTGACTTTACTTTTTCGCATGCAAACATGTGTTGAGCTGCAAGTATCCATAGGAGTCCAAACGATTAGTACACAATCAGGACACTTTCACCCCTTTCTCACCTGGACCCCTCCATTCAAATGTAACATGGATCTTCACAAGAAATGAGATGTGAAAAATGTAGACGCGCCCCACTTTCCTGTTTCCTCTTAGTGGATTCAAGTGCTCGGCAAATCAAGTCATTATTTAACCCACTACTGACACTTTACTCTCTGGAACATTTCTTCACATATTAATCTTCAAGCAGTGAGATGACCCACATTTTAAGCCCGGTCTGTTGGGTGCATTGAGTAGCTCTTCAAGTGTCTTTGCCGCAAACATCATTTGAGCTCTTATTTAAGCCGTTTATCTTCGGCTTTCGGAATAGCTTGTACTTTCTACAAAAGCACTAAAATAGTATTATTGGCCAAAATATCGAGTGCTAGCTAATATAAATATGGGTACAAAATGTAGCACATACGTGCTTATCATCTTGTCGGATAATACCAGTGAAATAACAAACAAACATGATTTCGAGAAAATAAAGAAACAAAAATAACATGATAATTAAATTATTGAAAGTTCAGATAAGCTAAAAAAATCATAATCTAACCCAACAAAATCGAATAATTACGATCAAGATTCATAAAAACAGTACGTCATATACGTACTGATGGTTAATATACAAGCAAACTGAAACCAAACCTATAGATGGATAGTAAACACAGAAAAATAGTACGTCATATACGATCGATGGTTAATACACAAAAAGAAAATCAAACCAAACCAAAATCCAACAAAATGAAACTAAAATATCGGATCTACTAACGAAATGAACATAAAACATGATTTTATAACTAGATCTCGAACTATATATTTTCATCAAAAATCACCTAAGACATCATATACATACCGATGATTAATATAAAAAATCAAACTAAAAAACAAATCAAAGACCAACAAAATGAAATTAAGATATCGGATCTACTAATGAAATGAACATAAAACATGATTATTTATCTAGATCTAAAGTATTTTTATCAAAATCGAAGTAAAAAATTAACGAATATATCAAAATGAACAACTATATGTAAAGAATCTATCAAAATAACAGAATCGAGAGAGTCTTATTTCAGTATCGAAGATATGTACTTATGAATCAAAAAACAACAAGTGATTAAAACTAAGAACAAAATAGAATCAAAAGCAATTTGTATCAGTATGCAACATATGTCTTTGTTGGATAATACCTAAACAATAAACAAGCACGGTTTGATAAAATAAAGAAGCGAAGAAAAAAAGATAACCAAATCGAAAGTTGAAATATGTTAAAAACATCATAATCTAACAAAAAAATTGAATAATTACGATCAAGATTCATAAAAAAACAAACCAAAACAACAATAAATGCAAAAAAACAAATAAAAAAAAAACAAGAAAGTGAAAACGTAATCAAACGATCCGATCTTCACAGATTCAGTTGAAAAAAAAACAAACAACAACAACAGAAAGAGATATTACAGAACATACCTATAAATCTTCAAAGAGAAAAAAACTCTTGCTCGTAATCCAAAAGCAAAGAGAATTTGAGCGAAGCGAAAAAGAGAGAAGGAGAGCGGAACTTAGATTTGTAAAAAATGGTGATTTTTTTGTGAAGAAATATATACGTATTATCGGGTAATGGGTAGTTTGGGTATTTTTAAAAGTGGATTATGACATCCCGCACGTGTTTAGGACCGGGAGATAAAAGTTTTGGTCCAATTTTCTCTTTTTCTTTTTATTATGGACCTCCGATTCTTGGGCTTTAGTGGGTGTACCTGCCACTAACTAAGACTACCATAATAGTACCTATTGGTAATTCCTACCTACCCAAACCCCCACAAATGAAAGTCAAGTCTTGTGATTCGCATTGGTGCTGTGGTTGGGCTGTGGATGATTATCTTTAGTGTGAGTCCTTCTCAGCAGTCACTGTATTGTACCAAACCAAACCTTCCACCATGTCATGGATATGAAATATTTCGACAACCATGTCGTAGTGGCCAATTTGGAGGCACAACGCAGTAACCACCGAGAAGTATGTGGTCGATCGAAGATAATCATGGATCAACAGAACCAGAAAACCAATATGTGAAAATTTCGCACTTTGTTCTCCTAGATGATGGGCGGACGACATGCTCCAACAGAATCTAGAAAAGGAAATGCGATGCGGAGTTTATGAATGTCGATGCAACGATGTTGAGGAGATGGGATGCCAAGGATATGTATCACCACATTCAAGAAAATAGGGAAGTTGTGGGGGACTTCCGTAAGGAGTGTGTATGACCGCGGACATTCTAAATCAACCGGAGTACATTCAACTATAATAAAATCAGTTGACACATATATATACTTGAAGGAAAACTGTTGCATCAAAAAGATCTGGAAAAAAGAATAGCAAATACCAGACCAAAATTTATAGCTTCAGTTGTCCTCAAGTTCATATAGATGGAAATTCTATTATGTTGCCTCGAGTTAGGTTAACTATGAACACAAGAGTTGGTGGTTTATAAAGTTGAGCTAGAGTTCGAAAGACCACATTTTGAAGATTTCTCATTTCGGGTATGAAGTTACGCTTCACAAGCATACAACAACATCAATAAGCTATCAACCCAACAGGGATTTGTTAGTACAGCTAACAACTGAATAGTTATATTCAGTGGAAGTGGAAATTGAAGGTCTATCAAGACTTTCGTTTTCTTGAGATATTGTTTTCCTCTTGTTATATGATGGGTTGTGTGGTTGAACAGGACAGGAAAGATATGTTGACTGCTAAGGCCAATTCCTATGGCAATGACTATGGCAATGAACAAAAATCTTTTTTGTTGAGCCACGTGATGAACAAACTGTGTTTTCCACTATGGTAAAAGGACTGGGCGTTAACTAACTAAGCGCGCGAGCGTAATACAAACGTTAGTGCTCATGGATAAATCGCTGGCGGTCGTTGCACAAATCTTCGGGCGTTTGAACCAAGGTCGCCAATGACTACTTTTCAACGGTCACCGGGCAGCTAGTTTCTATCGGATAGTTTTTACCTCCATAAATACGGCTCGAGTTTGATCTCACAAATTCACAATAATATTTCATCCGATCAATCTTTTCTTTCAATTACTTTCAATTTTCAGCCATGAATTCTAATTTTGATTCTTCCGAGGAAGATATGGAGATGGATGAAATGTTGTATGAAGAAGATGAAGAAATGTGTATGGATTTTATGCGTCAAATGGATGAAGATGCGAGATCAAGATAGAAGAAGGCGAAATTTTCTTTGCAATTACAATCCGGATCATACCAAAGTATTTAGAGCCATATGAAGTTGCGGCGGAAGATGGACGTGGCGAGATCGACATTTTTACCACGAAAAGATGATGCATGAGTATTTTAATCATGATTGTGTCTATTCCGATGAGGATTTTCAGCGACGATTCCGCATGGGCCGCAAGTTGACGCAAAGGATTATTGCCGAGCTTTGTCAGGTACAACCTTTATTTAATTATCGGTATGATGCAAGACATGTAAGAGGCTTTAGTCCCGAGAAAAAGGTCGCTGCGGCCCTCCGTATACTATGTTACGGGTACCAAAGGATTTCACGGATGATTACATCCGTATTGGGAAAACAATTGCATTTATGTACCTCAAATTGTTTTGCGAAACAATAGTCGAGCATTTTGGTCCAACCTTTCTAAGAAAGCCTACTTAGGAAGATGTTCAAAGAATAACTGCATAAAACACCGCGAGGGGTTTTCCAGGAATGCTAGGTAGTCTAGACTGCATGCACTGGATGTGGCATGTGTGTCCGTTTAAATGGGCAGGTAATCAGATTTTTAGATTGTCGTTGTAGTAGTAAAAGGGTTGTCGTTCACTCGGACGTTGTTAAGATTAAATTAAAAGGTTCAACGAAAATAATAAAAGAGAGAGTCACTGGGTCTAGGATTCCACCGCCTTCATATAAATAGGATCAATTATTTATTCTTTAGCAATTATCGCTCAACAAATAAAACAACTAGGACTCTTATTTTTGCCAAGGTAGATTCTCCAAATATTAGTTATAAATAGTAAGCATGGGACATCAAACATCTAAGCAAGCATGACCAATCTAATAAAATGATAACTAATTTTTTCAAATCATAAAACAATTTAACATAAATGCAAAAGTCATATAAAGAATAAAATAAATTCACCCATGTATGAAATTCGGCTTCCTCCGTCGACCCAAAGTGTAGGGGTCTAGTTTCTCATGATAAAAACACACTCAAAAATATAATTCATAGCTCAAATGGCGTTTTTATTAAAGAAAACTAATAATTCTCCCCAAACTCTCGATAGCCACTCTATGACACCCAAACAACCTTTATATACTCGACAGGACCAAGAATATCCCCTCATTACTTCGAAATCTTCTCCATTACTCGGCATTAGCTCGGAATATTTTTCTTTCCTTTTTATGAAAATTACGGAGATTTTTCCCCATCTTCTACACTAAATAGGTCATGAGAATCTTTCCATCAATGCAAAATATACTCCCGTGAATATTATCCGAACCATAATTATTTGATTTAACTTCAAAATATCTTCTTTCTGTTTTCTTCAAACCGAAAATATATCCTTCCTTTTACGAAACAAAAGCATTTACCGCCACTTGTTTTGATGCGAAGAATCAATACCAATCTAATTCCAACCAAATCTCTTCTAAAATCTTCCACATATATCCGATAATATCTCAAGAGAATATACGGCCCCGTTTGAATGTAATCTTCCTTTTTCTTCAAAACCAACCGATTACCATCCCTTAGTAATTGAGGTATCCCTTAACCAACATTGAGAGTCCGAATAACATGTGTCCTCTCCGGGGTACAAAACCACTTTTCGAGCAACTTTCTCCATAAGAGCTTATTTCACAAAAACACCTACAAACAATTTTATTAGTGATAAAATGAGTCCCAGCTAATGTATTTATGGGTGAAAATGCGTCGCACTTTCCTGCTCATCAAATTCCCCCACACTTACATTTTGCTAGTCCTCGAGCAAAACAGAAAATTGACCCGCTACACAGCTGGTCATAAAATAAGAGAGAGTTAGACCCGCTACACAGCTGGTCATGACAAATGCCACATACACAAGGCACACAATTTTTTTTTTTTTTTAGAGACCCGCTACACAGCTAGTCATATAATAAGAGAATACATGAAAATAAACCCGCTACACAGCTGGTCATAAGGCTAGCAACTTTTTTTTAGACCCGCTACACAGCTAGTCATAAAAAGGAAATACATAAAAATAGACCCGCTACACAGCTGGTCATAAGCTAAATTTTTTTTTTTTAAGACCCGCTACACAACTGGTCATAATATTTAAATTTTTATTATCTTTTTAGACCCGCTCAAGAGCTAGTCACAATACGCAAGAAAATTCCTGAAAAAATTAAAAGAAAAAGTTAATACCCACTCCCCCACACTTAAATATTACATTGTCCTCAATGTAATTGAGTCATCCAACATAAAAATTAAGATGGGAAATTCAAGAATAAAAAAATAAAAAAAAAAAAAAAAAATTATACCTACTGGAATGTACAAAAACGGATCCCCATACACTAATAACCTGAAAACTTGGGGATCGACCCAAAATACAATATTTACATACGACAGCTTCACAATTATTTTATGAAAAAATGGGGACATTGAAACCGTCAGAAAACAAAATTTACCCCTAAACCAAGTTTTTACTGCACATGGAAGTGCGTAAAGAACAAAGTATGGGGATTCTATTGAGACTGGGAAAATTTCAACTGGCTCATGCACGGTATTAGAAATAGGCAAATCCTCTGGGTACTTAGATGCAAAGTAATCCAACAATACTTTAGAAGCACACAATTCTAACCCTAAATTAGGCAACTTTTGGAAGTTTAGTGGTCTAGAAACAACTTCTAAGTCGGGTGAATGATCTTGTGAGGTAGATTCATCTATGGAATTAGGCGAATCATCCACAGGGTCATCTATACGTTCTGTTTGGAACAGAGAGTCACTATAAGACTGATCATCATCATCATTAAATAATCTTTGGCATTCTAGAATTCTCAATCTTTGTTCCAAACTAGGCGGTGTGTGTTTGTAATACTTCTCATATATAGTTTGATGTGATTCTTCACTTACCTCATATGGAGCAGGAACTCCATACCATTGCCTACGCATATATTCAGCAAGCGTCATCTCAGATGAGGTTTTCCGATAATTTGACTTTCTACACTTATATTCCGCCAGCGTCATCGTAGGTGACTCCTCGAAGAAGTCATCATCCTCAAAAATTCCCGAAAAGAAATACAAAAAGAAACGCATAAAAAGGAAAAAGAAAATACCGTACAAAATAATAATAAAAAAACCTAAAAGTTAATCTAAAAACAAATCCGCGTCGGCGGCGCCAAAATTAATCAGATTTTTTAGATTGTCGTTGTAGTAGTAAAAGGGTTGTCGTTCACTCGGACGTTGTTAAGATTAAATTAAAAGGTTCAACGAAAATAATAAAAGAGAGAGTCACCTGGGTCTAGGATTCCACCGCCTTCATATAAATAGGATCAATTATTTATTCTTTAGCAATTATCGCTCAACAAATAAAACAACTAGGACTCTTATTTTTGCCAAGGTAGATTCTCCAAATATTAGTTATAAATCGTAAGCATGGGACATCAAACATCTAAGCAAGCATGACCAATCTAATAAAATGATAACTAATTTTTTCAAATCATAAAACAATTTAAAATAAATGCAAAAGTCATATAAAGAATAAAATAAATTCACCCATGTATGAAATTCGGCTTCCTCCGTCGACCCAGTGTAGGGGTCTAGTTTCTCATGATAAAAACACACTCAAAAATGTAATTCATAGCTCAAATGGCGTTTTTATTAAATAAAACTAATAATTCTCCCCAAACTCTCGATAGCCACTCTATGACACCCAAACAACCTTTATATACTCGACAGGACCAAGAATATCCCCTCATTACTTCGAAATCTTCTCCATTACTAGAAGCATTAGCTCGGAATATTTTTCTTTCCTTTTTCCGAAAATTACGGAGATTTTTCCCCATCTTCTACACTAAATAGGTCAGAATCTTTACATCAATGCAAAATATACTCCCAGGAATATTATCTGAACCAAAATTATTTGATTTAACTTCAAAATATCTTCTTTCCTGTTTTCTTCAAACCGAAAATATATCCTTCCTTTACGAAACAAAAGCATTTACCACCACTGTTTTGACGCGAAGAATCAATACCAATCTAATTCCAACCAAATCTCTTCTAAAATCTTCCACATATATCCGATAATATCTCAAGAGAATATACGGCCCCTGTTTGAATGTAATCTTCCTTTTTCTTCAAAACCAACCAGATTACCATCCCTTAGTAATTGAGGTGTCCCTTAACCAACATTGAGAGTCCGAATAGGATTCCACTATGGTAAAAGGACTGGGCGTTAACTAACTAAGCGCGCGAGCGTAATACAAACGTTAGTGCTCATGGATAAATCGCTGGCGGTCATTGCACAAATGGTGGCGTTTGAACCAAGGTCGCCAATGACTACTTTTCAACGGTCACCGGAACGGCTAGTTTCTACCGGATAGTTTTTACCTCCATAAATACGGCTCGAGTTTGATTTCACAAATTCACAATAATATTTCATCCGATCAATCTTTTCTTTCAATTACTTTCAATTTTCAACCATGAATTCTAATTTTGATTCTTCTGAGGAAGATATGGAGATGGATGAAATGTGTATGGATTTTATGCGTCAAATGGATGAAGATGCAGATCAAGATAGAAGAAGGCGAAATTTTCTGTTGCAATTACAATCCGGGATCATACCAAAGTCTTTAGAGCCATATGAAGTTGCGACTGGAAGATGGACGTGGCGAGATCGACATTTTTACCACGAAAAGATGATGCATGAGTATTTTAATCATGATTGTGTCTATTCCGATGAGGATTTTCAATGACGATTCCGAATGGGCCGCAACTTGATGCAAAGGATTATTGCCGAGCTTTGTCGTACAACCTTTATTTAATTATCGTATGATGCACGACATGTAAGAGGCTTTAGTCCCGAGAAAAAGGTCACTGCGGCCCTCCGTATACTATGTGACGGGGTACCAGCGGATTTCACGGATGATTACATCTGTATTGGGAAAACAATTGCATTTATGTATCTCAAATTGTTTTGCGAAACAATAGTCGAGCATTTTGGTCCAACCTTTCTAAGAAAGCCTACTTAGGAAGATGTTCAAAGAATAACTGCATAAAACACCGCGAGGGGTTTTCCAGGAATGCTAGGTAGTCTAGACTGCATGCACTGGACGTGGCATGTGTGTCCGGTTAAATGGGCAGGCCAATATAAGGGTCATTATCCAAAACGAACTGGGATCTTAGAAGATTTAGCTAGCTATGATTGTTGGTTTTGGCATGCCTTTTTTGGACTCCCGGGTTCAAATAACGAACTCAATGTTTTGTTTGAAGATCTTAAGAATGGGGTCGCGTCGCACTGTAATTTCACCATCAACGATCATCACTACACTCAAGGTTATTATCTAGCTGACGGAATTTATCCAAAATGGTCAACTATGGTTCAAGCTTATAAACAGGTAGGTTTTGGACCGACATCTTCGAAGGATATGAAGTACTTTAACACCTTACAAATGAAATGCAGAAAGGATGTTGAACGCGCTTTTGGCATTCTGAAAAGGAAGTTTGCCATCATAGATGGGCCGAAACGCTTTTTTGATACTCAAGAAATGAACAAAATTATGTTGAATTGTATCATTCTGCATAACATGGTCATTGAAGAAACAAGGCGTGACCCAACCCGGATTAGTTTTCCAGATGAAGATTTGAGGCCGAATCTTGTGGCAGAGCATGGGCGGCTGGCAAGTGAATATAGACTTGCCACTAACAGAATCCAAAACAGGGGAATCTATGGACAACTAAGACATTATTTAACCAAGAACCTTTGGGCTTTAAAAGGAGCAAGATACGATGCGCGTGGGCGAGGCAGAGGGAGAGGGAGATAGATGTTCTTTTCAATTTAGTGTTATTTTCAATCCTTGTAGTATTGTTGTTTATTTAAATTAATATGTTTCTTAATTTAATTTAAAGTTGTTTGTTTAAATGACTACACTTAAAATTAAAATTGAGGCAATTATATTAAAAGTAATTTTAAATAAACGAGTACAATTAAATTAAACTAAACTAAACAACAATTAAAATCAGTTAGCAAGACTGTATTCCTCTTCGTTTTCTTCAGAAGCATCATCTTCGTCTAATTCCATATTGACAAACTGACCAGTTTTTCGAGGGGGGACTACTTGTCGGCCGCGGTTTGTTGTTGTTCGGCTTCGACCGCATCCATCCCTTAGCCCATGCAACAAGTTGTCGTTCATTCATTATTAAAGTGTTCAAGGAGAGTAACTTGTTTAGCTTACAATCCTTGTAGTATTGTTCTCGCGAAAGATGACTTTTTTGTTGATTATTTATAGCAATGCCATGTTCCCTGGCTCTATCTGCTTCTATCTCCATCTCGAATTCCTTGTGATCATCATAGTTGTACTCGCTTGAACCTCCTTCTAATGCTCGTTGGGCTGCGTTTCTCGCTGCTTTTGCAGCTTTCTGAACCCCTCCTCTTCTTCTCTTGATGTTGGTGTTAACGTCTAGATTAGTGTTGTGTTGGTCCTGACTACTTGGAGTTCCATCAGGTGAGGAAGCAGGCCCTCCATCTGAAAATCCTGCGAGACTGGATCACATGGTGATCTTGCAGGCACTTGATGACCTTCTAGCAAGTATGGATTAAACTTGTTAAACACCCTCAAAATGGTGAAACACTTTTCATGTTGGAAGCTGCAACCTTTGTGGATCTTTGCCACTCTTCCCGACATCTTCGTTCCACATCCGAATCGCCTTCACCACTTTTTTTGTTGTTCCACATTTGAGTGATCAAAGCTACATATTCACTAACGGTTCTTTGAAATTGCGTGAAAACGATGAGACAACCCATCGCCATCACGTTTATTGGGGTTACCCATTTCTTCACAAAAATTTTAAAAAATCTTATCATAAAAAGTTTTTTTTTTCTTAATAAATACCATTGAATTCATCTAATGTATATAATATATAATTTCTGCAAAGTGACTCGTCTTTATCCGTAGTATATAGTTGACACCACGAATTCTTGTGTTTCTTGGTTGTGATTGTTGTATATTTTATTGTGTTTGTTGTTGTGATTGTTGTTGTGATTGTTGTTGTGATTGTTGTGGTGTTTATTGTTGTGCTCGTTGTTGTGATCGTTATTGTGTAATTTTCTAATTTTCTCATTTTATTGTGTCTCTTGTATCTCATTTTCTTCAGCTTCTTCTCTTCTTCTCCTACGCCTTTCAGTGTTCACATCAATCTGTGCTCTATTATACATTTCCTCTTCATCTATGCGATTATGTCGATGTCTTAACATTGCTCTTTCTTGTGGTGTAGCCCATCCTTGTTCTGCATTATCCATGCGATTACGTTCGCGCTGCCTTACTCGATTATCATGATTGTTTTGACGCACTGCTTCTTGCGATTCTCTCTATTCAATTTCTTCTCTTCTTCTTTGTCTATCTCTTTCATCTCTCACACGTGTAATTTCCCTTTCACGCTTGCATTCTTCTCTCAACATTTCTCTTCCATGTAATATCATTTGTGCTTTCCTTTGGTCCTCTTTTTCTCTTTCAAAATTATGATGTCTGCGACGAAGAAGTTCACGCGGATGTTCATATCGGTTAGTTCCCAGATCTTGAGCTACACATCGTCTCTCTTGTTGGTCTTGTAAATTGTCATCTACTTGCAGGTTTTCTTCGATGGTTTCCATGCGTTGTCTTTGCCTAGTATTTTCTCGATTAGATTGACTTTGTCTTGATGAACTCCTGCTTGATCTTGACCTTGATCGAGTAGATTGCAATCTAAGATTTTCTTCAATTAAATCATCATTCTGACGTAACAAATGCGCACATTCTTCTTCCTCTCTCCTTCGCTCTGCTAGTAACCTTTGCCTGAGTTCTTCAATTGTCATATTCTCTTCGTTTTCTTTAATTAATCTTGCATTCCAGTCCTTTGTTGCTCTTCTTCAGTAGAATGTGTTTGTGTAGTATGAATACTCACTCTATCATAATCAATATTATTGTTCTGCTCTTGTTCATTCTGAGGTCCAGGTAGTTGATTTTCTCTTATTCTTTCTTCTTGTTGCTCCGGATTTGTACCGCTTCTTCTTTCAGCAATTCTACTACTCCTTCTAGTTGTTGTTCCTTGTTCAACAATAGATCCAAGTCTCACCATCTTCAACTTCTAACAGTATTTATCACCCAAAGCTGTTTTCTAGCGCCAAAAATGTAGTTGTAGGAAATCCTACAACCACATCCCAATATATCTAAACAAGACTCTAAGTGATCATAATATAACTCTTTATTGATTATTAAGATTCAAGTTGGTTACAAGATATTACAATGACTTAACTTGCTCTCCAAATAAACTTTCTCTCCCTTAGTTTCTTGTCTAACACACACTAAAAGATCTCTCCCTCGGTGTGATAACTCTTTCCCCTTATATAAGGTTCTACATAGTGGATGCCAGCTAAGAGATCCACTATTTTCGGAATCACTGTGCGTTACATTCGCTCATATACACTTACTCATTCTCGCACAATTTATACTTCGCATAGACCATCATATTATACTCGTGACTTTGCTGACATCATCAAGTACGTCACCTTGATTATACTATATGCGATAGTCTCTCTTACATTAGATGGTCTTCACTTCGCATACTCATTACTTGTGCGATATTCCATTCCTCTGACCACTCACAACAATCTACCACTGCACAGTTCGATCTCCATGGACGGTAGTGGTAGGGGAAGGAAAAAGGATCTTTTTTGGGAACTTTGTAATGGGACTATA
This sequence comes from Papaver armeniacum, assembly GCA_023531295.1. Taxonomy (NCBI): domain Eukaryota; kingdom Viridiplantae; phylum Streptophyta; class Magnoliopsida; order Ranunculales; family Papaveraceae; genus Papaver; species Papaver armeniacum. The sequence continues at coordinate 193,520 of JAJJWW010008348.1, forward strand.
TGGCCTAGCTAAAAGTAGTGAAAATTGAGTCTTTTGACTAAAATAAGTTTGATCAAAGCTAGCTGCAGATAAATTCAAGTGGGAACCGAGAAGAGTTCATGCACCATCATTTCTTTGTTTTGTTGAGTCAGTTGTCATTATAGACACCGCTCACTTTCTTTGAATGTAATCTGTTACAAGCTCAATATAAAAGTCGACAGTCTCTCCGAGATCATTTATTACTTTTATCTCTCGATAAAACCTTTTCTTTTGAGCTTTGTCACATGATGATTGTGAGAAGAATTTGTACATGAAGGGTTCATGTACAACCATGATGTTTCGAGTCCAAGTAGCATGGATTTTAAACTCAATTGGGTCTCATACACGCTCACTTCGATTTCTAGTACGGCGGATGTCCATGATCATTTGTAATCATTTTTTTTTGGGAACTTTGTAATGGACTATATGGCCTAGCTAAAAGTAGTGAAAATTCAGTCTTTTGACTAAAATAAATAACAACCAAACTAGTGTACGCTTTCCTTCGCTTCTTCTTATATTATGATTTGAAAATTTTCTTTTGATAGTGCCACCCACAAGGGAAAATTACATAAATTCATTCCCAGGTATGCTGACTACCTCCACATTTTTACAACCTAGTCTCGCTAGTCTAGAGAGGGCGGGCACAACCATCGAGCCGACTACGAGAGTGGCTTACAGCTTGCATCAGATGGTTGAGACTTGAGAGTCAAGTTTCTTTGTTTCGCCTAGGGCCACATTATTTCTGGGACTGTCTCAGTTTCAAAAAACGAAACCGAAGCTGAAGTGAATCGGGATTATAGTTTAGCACGCGCATTTAGGAAAGAGCTTTTCGAAATTGTGTAGATTTAGGTTTGAGTGAGAAACAAGTTATTGAGTATATAAAACTGGACTAGCTTCTGTTGGATTTTAGTATTCATTCAAGTTCATCTTCTAGGGTTTTCTGTTCCGTTTACTCAAAAACCCTTGTTTCTTAGCAAATCCGAGAGAGAAGAAGATGACGAAGATCCGCATAAAGGTTGATAATAATTATAAATTCGTAGGTTTCTCAATGCAAGAAAATGGTATTCAAAATAATTCAATTGATAATTCCGGTTCAGACATTAAACAAAAGAGGTCGCCTTCTACTTCGATGCTCGTGAGGAATTCACCATCTACTTTGATGCTCAGAGGAATTCGCCATCTACTTGATGCTCAAAGGAACTCACCATCTACTTTTGATGCCCAAAGGTCTTTTTCTACTTCGAGAAATCGGGTTCTCATGAGTTCCATCAATTGGTGGAAACGCAAAAAAGAGGCCGAAAGAACTCATCGACATCGACATCAACATCATCTGTTGAGAAACCATCTATCGACAAACAAAAGGAACCGGTGTTCGGTGAGAAAGAATTAGTCGAAACCCTAATGCATCTATGGGCTTTGTCTAATAGCTATTCTATTGATTCAGCTAAGTCAAAGAAAGACAGAAGCACCAAGTTTTCAATTACTAAGAAGCGAAAATTGCAAGATATCGTCATGTAGGAAGATGGGTTGAAGAAACCTTTGGAGAAGAAATATTTAGAAGCAAGTCACTCACAGATAACAACTTTGTCTTCCGCCTTCGAGACGTTCATTGTGCCTTTTGTGAAAAATCCTTCAATAGTTATCAAGCTTTGGGTGGTCATAAATCAAGCCGCAAGAGCAATCCCTTGAAAAAGAAGTCGTCAAACTGCGGTGCAAGATTCATCCGCAACATCAAAGATCCATCCGTGCAAAATATGTGGTAAGGTGTTTCTGAGTGGTTGCGCTCTAGGGGGGCATCAAAAGAGTCATAAGACTGGAGAAGTTGAACCTAGTAGCTCATCAGTCTCACCACCACCAAAGGAAATCAATGAGTATGTTGGAACATATAATTTGTAATGTCAAGAATATTCCAGAATTGTATGCATAAGTCTAGCAAAGTCTTGTAACGTGAAGTAGATTCTAGACTTGTCAAGAAAAATCTTGTAGTGGGAATTAACAAAACTAGTTGTAATTTGTACTAGTCGTGAATGGTCTAGAAAATTGTAGACAAATATAGAGAACAGGTTCTCTAGAATGTCCTAGAGATGCCAAAGTCGTTCAAGACTTGGCTAAGTTAGAAATGTCAGTCAAAAGATGTCCTAGTCTAAACATTAACTAGATTATTCTAGAGAAAGTCAAGAAGGTCAAATTAGTTTACTATAGAAAACTCTAGATAGAACTAGAGTGTGGACCGTCGATTGTATGAAGCCTATAAATAGGCATGTTGTATTCATTTGTAAGTAAGCAAGAATCAATCAATACAAAGTTCAAGTTACAAAGTCCTTGCTTCCACCTTCACTACTAGAGTTCTAGGAGCTCTATACGAGCAACACCACTATGCTCGTATACCTCCGCAAATATTATTCGATGTCAAAATTATAAGAATTTTCAACATGGTATCAGAGCCCCGAAACATTTTAAATTTTTAACATGGTATCAGAGCGGGTTCGATCCTAATGGGTGTTGAAGTTTCCGCTACAAGCTGAAGGTGATAATTCCGCACAAATGAAATTCAAAGAAGATGAGAAAACGCAAGGTACGTCTCAACTGTCCAAGTTCCCTACTTGTTTTGCAACCCCCAATAAAAACTAGTTATTACCCCATTCTTAAAAAAAAAAAAAAAAAAAAAAAAAAAAAAAGCTCGTGAAATTCAGTGAGTTAGAAGTAGCCCTTAGAAATGAAAATGTCTCCGTATGCAAAAAAAAAAAAAAAAAAAAAAAAAAAAAAAGTAAGCAAACCAAGTTAGTCGGTTTAAGAGCAAGTCAAGTGATGCCCAGTAAGAGTGATAGCCCAAGAGCTACACCAAAATTTCCTTTAAAATTACTGTTCAGGTGAAATCTCCTTCCTCCGTTAAAATATAAAAAAATAAAAAATAAAAATCGAATTTTCCATCCTCGCAAAGAGATGCGCACAAGAGTGCATTTCTAAAGAAAAATTTGAGGGAAGAGAGCATCAAAGAATGCCTCCTCAAATAACAGAGATGGCAAAAAAAAAGAGAGTCATCCTGTAAAAATATTCTACTCACAAAGTTGAGTGGGCGGAACCTCTGAACCTACAATGGTTAAGTTTTGTGAAAGGCGAGGAATATCAACAGAAGGCAAAGCCTCTGAATTTAAGACGGTCAAGTTTGGTCTAAACCGTGAAGGAGAAGGAGAAATTCGGCACAAGATGGAGCCTCAGCTAAAGCTAAAGAAGACATACAAAAGCTATGGAGACGAGTACACGGAGAAATTAAGACGAGATGATGTCGACGTGACTTCAACACAAAAATGATTACTACGAGCATAAGCATGCGAGGGCGAGCAGAGATTGGGTGAGATCAAATCAAAGAACATTACAAATTAAGAGGGGGTGTTGGAACATATAATTTGTAATGTCAAGAATATTCCAGAATTGTACGCATAAGTCTAGCAAAGTCTTGTAACGTGAAGTAGATTCTAGACTTGTCAAGAAAAATCTTGTAGTGGGAATTAACAAAACTAGTTGTAATTTGTACTAGTCGTGAATGGTCTAGAAAATTGTAGACAAATATAGAGAACAGGTTCTCTAGAATGTCCTAGAGATGCCAAAGTCGTTCAAGACTTGACTAAGTTAGAAATGTCAGTCAAAAGATGTCCTAGTCTAAACATTAACTAGATTATTCTAGAGAAAGTCAAGAAGGTCAAATTAGTTTACTTTAGAAAACTCTAGATAGAACTAGAGTGTGGACCGTCGATTGTATGAAGCCTATAAATAGGCATGTTGTATTCATTTGTAAGTAAGCAAGAATCAATCAATACAAAGTTCAAGTTACAAAGTCCTTGCTTCCACCTTCACTACTAGAGTTCTAGGAGCTCTATACGAGCAACACCACTATGCTCGTATACCTCCGCAAATATTATTCGATGTCAAAATTATAAGAATTTTCAACATGGTATCAGAGCCCCGAAACATTTTAAATTTTTAACACTTTACATCTAATTCAGTCATCTACAACATCAGTTCAAGAAGAACAAGCCGACGTAGCAAATAAGAAGATTATGATGTTCGACCTCAACGAAAAGCCACCAGAGGATGACGATGAAAGTGAGTTAAAATTGTAAGGTTTGGAACAACCAGTTCAATTTAGGTATTTGAATGTTTAATTTTTCCCAGGTCATCAATATCCTTTGAATTTTAAAGTCATTAATTTGATACTGTAGATTCCTGATTGAGTATATTATGCCAGTTTCAGATAAAATTATCTAAAAAAAAATTTGAACTTTGTTCCACAGTTCCCTAAAGAATCTTTCAATTTTCATAGTAGATTGTTGCAAACCCATTACTCATCCTGCTCAGTATCTAGATTACTCGATGAGAAGAACTTATATTCATTCTTGGAATCAGGTCCTACATGTATGTCACTCACAAAAAATCAAAATCTGTTGCGGTTTCATAAACTAAAGTTAGAACTGGAATGATGGGAACTGCCAAGATTCCATGCCCCATCATTTTTATGTTTTGGTGAGTCAGTTGTCATTCTGCTCACTTTCTTTGATTGTAATCTGTTACAAGCTCAGTATAAAAGCTCAGTATAATGAGCTACTATTCTCAACATAGACCACTGTGATCAAGAGAAACAACTTTATGCTTTCACCGAGTATTATGACACGGGTATTCTAAAATACCACCTTTTTTCTGTTTTACTACGATTAGGTATTCCAAAACAAATCGTCTCCTCCTCTTCTTGCAGGATCTCCTCCTTTTGTTCATCTTTTGTCATTCTTTCAGTTTTTATGATGTTTTCTTTGTGTTTTTTTTTTAGGTTTACTTATTTATTTATGTTTCTTTTAGTTCTTTTTTTTTTTCTGTTCACTTTTTCTATAACTTTTTTGATTTGATGAGTTAAATATCTGTGTTTATGTTCAAAGGAAAGAAAAGTGTAGCATTATTTTTGTTTGCACTGTTATTTTATGTTTTCGTTAGGACCACTCCCTGTGATCCATTTTTGTGTATCTTTATTAAATTTTTAATAACTCCTTTTTGTTGGAAAATACAGGGTACTAGAGGATGAAAACAGAGATTGAAAAGAATGTGCAGATTAGGCTGTCACAACATGACACAGGAAGCTATCTTGTTTGTTGTGCTGATGCTATAGCAGGTGCTGCGATGTGTTGTGTTGTGTTGGGCGTGCTCAAATTTTAGCAAGCTATGTTGTGTTGTTATGCTCCTGCTCACACGACACACTCTGTTTGGATCTCTATAGTCTTCGAGGTACTATGTTGTTGTGATGGAGATAAATGTCAAAAAATATTCGTAACAATCGAGAAGCCCGCTTGTTGGCTCCATTTGCCAATGCATTGGATTAGCATACATGTGAAGAATACCAGAGAAATTTAGTTCCCTAACTGATGTCGTCACCAAAAAAACAAAAAAAATTGATCCAAAAAAAAAAGGATGTAGTTCCCGTCATGACAGTGTCCACCAAGATTTTGCAGTCACTCATGATGCAAATGGTGCAACCAGTCATTTTCATCGCCTTGAACCGAACTTGATCCTGCCAAAAGCTCATCGTAGTATGGTACTAACCTACCTATTGGTCAATATATACAAGCATAACCCGTTGTGTGGCCGTGCTCCATGAAAGATGGATATGGTTCATAATATTTCCACCATCTTCTTGTGAGTGTATAAACTTGAAACAAAATTATAAAACTCAAGACTTCCTACAACGAAAGGTAAAAAAAAACAAGAAAAACTCAATCCAGCTGAAAATACATATCTAAACTATTTGCTTAAACTAACACGACAAATTTAAACTGCAGTACTGCGTCGTCAATAAAAAAATTTACTACCGATGTGTAAGTTCAAAATTTACTACCGTATTAATCGTAGTAACTGCGTCGTCAATAAAAAAATTGCAAAACATCTTGATAACTCGATCCAGTCATTTTCAGAACTCATCACATGTGGAAGAAAAAGAGGGGGGGAAAACCGAAACAAAAAAAAACGCCGTTGCCGGGGATCGAACCCGGGTCACCCGCGTGACAGGCGGGAATACTTACCACTATACTACAACGACTTGGTTGTTATTTCAGAAAGTTGTTATTACTAATTATTAAAGATGGATGTTCATATCAAACTTGAGCAAGCCTATATCATCAGAGTCCCTGCAAAAATCCCCTTTCTAAGCGAAGCTCACAAATTGAAATTGAGGGGGTGGTACTATGGAGCTCCTAAAGCTCCCAATAATCTCACGCTCTACTACTGCGGCCTTATTTCTCTTCTATAAATCACCTACCGCATCTCATCTACCTGGTATACCCTCTCTCAGGGACGGTTCTGAAGGGGAGCAAGGTGTGCTCTCGCACAAGGCGTCCCATTTGTGAAGGCGTATTTTTATGCAGTTTTTAGTATTGGGCCCAACTGATTCACTATCTTTTTCATTTCGGATGGAAAGTTCCCAACTTCTTAATACTTTTTACCATACTTACTTCTCAAATTGTGACGCAAATTATTTCGCTTTGATTTTATTTATGTGTGAAAAAAATTGGATAAAAAGGCGTTCCGATCTCTTTCGCACAAGGTCGTCGAAACTTGGAGACGGCCCCGCCCTCTCTCTCAAGAATCTCTCTATATACATTTTTTTGTGGTTAATGTTTGTGTATTTTTTCAGTAATTTTGATTGGATATTGGATAATGTTTTAATGGGGGGCGTTTACAGTGACATGGGTGAAAACCCAGATGAGAAATCATACAGTTAGAACTTATGCTGCTGTTTCAAAGTATGGAAAGCTTCAATTACCTAAAAAGTAAGTCTTTTTTTGATTTTTATGTTGTGGGTTTTGTTGGGTTTACTCCTTATGACCCAATAGTCCCGGAGTCCCCTTAGCCAATGGGAGAAGCTAAGTAACAAGTGTCCTAGCTTATATGTTTTGTTTCCAAAACATCCAGGAGAGTTAGAACTCACAAACCCGTGAAAGAGAAAATAAGAGAGGAAGAAGAGAAAGAGAGTGAGGGAGAAAGGTTAAGCCACCATTTTTGGTGAGATTGAAGTTATCTTGAAGAGAAGAAGAAATGGTTCTTAGCTAAGGATCTATTGGTTGTTGTGGTGAAGATTGATTGATCAATTTCCACATCTCTTCAAAGGGGAAAAATCTAGGGTTTGCTCAAACTCTAGTAGTAAGTAATCTTACTCTTGCTATTCTCAAATTGATAGTGAATTTTACCTATTTAGGTGAATGAATTGTTGATCCACCCTAGTGGTGAGTGTAATTAGGCAAATTGGTTATCCAAGTGTTATATGCACCTTGAAGTTGTTGTTATCCCTAAATTGGGAGAATTGTGTAACCCATTATTGTCATAGTGGAAGATTTGCCCGTGGTTTTTACCCTTCACCTTGGAGGGGGTTTTTCACGTAATTGCCGGTGTTGTGTGATTGCTTCTATATTGCGTAGTTGTGTTATTTTCGCATTTGTATATCATTGCTTGTGTAGGTTTTATTGCGCATAGCGGCTCGGATTTGGTAAGTCTCCCCCAACAAGTGGTATCGAGCTTTGGGTTGAGGTAATCCCTGCAATGACGGGAAGCTAGTACTAGTAATAGAATGGTCAATTTGACCTGGTGAGAACTTTGTGATATGGAAGGCGAAGATGGAAGATCAAGTTATATTGTAAAGATCTCTATGGTCCAATAGAGAAGAAGGGAGTGAGGGCACGAGAAGACAAGTGAAGAAGATTGGAAAGTTACTAATCGTAAAGCAGTTGGTTTCATTCGTCAGTGGATTGATGATGGTATTTTTCATCATGTGGCTAGTGAGACACTAGCATATTCTTTGTGGACCAAGTTAGAGCAGATATATGATTAGCAGTCTCCTTGTGCAAAAACTCTTTTATTCAAAAGGCTTGGAAAGCTGTGCTACAAGGAAGGGAGTTCAATGGCGCAATATTTAAATGAAATGAAGGGTATTATGAATCAGCTTACATCTATGGAGCTGATAATTCCTGAAGAGATTCAAGCTTACTTGTTGTTAAATACTTTACAGATGGGGTTGGGAGCCATTGAGGAATTGTCTCAGTTATTCTGCTCCAGACAGGAAGTTGAACATGACTGTTGCCACAAACAGTCTGCTGAATAAAGAAGTTAAAAGAATGTCATTAGACTCATCTCATTCAGAAGCTCTTGTTACAGAAAATCGGGGTAGAAGAAAAGACAGAAGACAAGTTGGCCGTAGCAAGTCAAGGGGTAAATCAAAGTCGGGGGGGATGTTTACAGTGACATGGGTGAAAACCCAGATGAGAAATCATACAGTTAGAACTTATGCTGCTATTTCAAAGTATGGAAAGCTTCAATTACTTAAAAAGTAAGTTTTTTTGATTTTTATGTTGTGGGTTTTGTTGGTTTTTACTCCTTATGACCCAATAGTCCCGGAGTCCCCTTAACCAATGGGAGAAGCTAAGTAACAAGTGTCCTAGCTTATATGTTTTGTTTCCAAAACATCCAGGAGAGTTAGAACTCACAAACCCGTGAAAGAGAAAATAAGAGAGGAAGAAGAGAAAGAGAGTGAGGGAGAAAGGTTAAGCCACCATTTTTGGTGAGATTGAAGTTATCTTGAAGAGAAGAAGAAAGGGTTCTTAGCTAAGGATCTATTGGTTGTTGTGGTGAAGATTGATTGATCAATTTCCACATCTCTTCAAAGGGGAAAAATCTAGGTTTGCTCAAACTCTAGTAGTAAGTAATCTTACTCTTGCTATTCTCAAATTGATAGTGAATTTTACCTATTTAGGTGAATGAATTGTTGATCCACCCTAGTGGTGAGTGTAATTAGGCAAATTGGTTATCCAAGTGTTATATGCACCTTGAAGTTGTTGTTATCCCTAAATTGGGAGAATTTGTGTAACCCATTATTGTCATAGTGGAAGATTTGCCCGTGGTTTTTTACCCTTCACCTTGGAGGGGGTTTTCACGTAATTGCCGGTGTTGTGTGATTGCTTCTATATTGCGTAGTTGTGTTATTTCTGCATTTGTATATCATTGCTTGTGTAGGTTTCGTATTGCATATGCGGCTCGGATTTGGTAAGTCTCCCCCAACAAGTGGTATCATAGCTTTTGGGTTGAGGTAATCTTGTGCAATGACGGAAGCTAGTACTAGTAATAGAATGGTCAATTTGACCGGTGAGAACTTTGTGATATGGAAGGCGAAGATGGAAGACGGTTATATTGTAAAGATCTCTATGGTCCAATAGAGAAGAAGGGAGTGAGGCTCGAGAAGACAAGTGAAGAAGATTGGAAAGTTACTAATCGTAGCGGTTGGTTTCATTCGTCGGTGGATTGATGATGGTATTTTTCATCATGTGGCTAGTGAGACACTAGCATATTCTTTGTGGACCAAGTTAGAGCGGATATATGATCGGCCCGGTCTCCTTGTGCAAAAGCTCTTCTATTCAAAAGGCTTGGAAAAGCGTGCTACAAGGAAGGGAGTTCAATGGCGCAACATTTAAATGAAATGAAGGGTATTATGAATCAGCTTACATCTATGGAGCTGATAATTCCTGAAGAGATTCAAGCTTACTTGTTGTTAAATACTTTACCAGACAGTTGGGAGCCATTGAGGAATTGTCTTAGTTATTCTGCTCCAGACAAGTGAAGTTGAACATGATCATTGCCACTGGCTTGATCCGCTGAATAAAGAAGTTAAAAGAAGGTCATTAGACTCATCTCATTCAAGCTCTTGTTACAGAAAATCGGGGTAGAAGAAAAGACAGAAGACAAGTTGGCCGTAGCAAGTCAAGGGGTAAATCAAAGTCGGGGGATGTTTCTGAGTGACATGGGTGAAAACCCGGATGAGAAATCATACAATTAGAACTTATCGCTATTTCAAAGTATGGAAAGCTTCAATTACTTAAAAAGTAAGTTTTTTTTTTATTTTTATGTTGTGGGTTTTGTTGGGTTTACTCCTTATGACCCAATAGTCCCGAGTCCCCTTAACCAATGGGAGAAGCTAAGTAACAAGTGTCCTAGCTTATATGTTTTGTTTCCAAAACATCCAGAGAGTTAGAACTCACAAACCCGTGAAAGAGAAAATAAGAGAGGAAGAAGAGAAAGAGAGTGAGGGAGAAAGGTTAAGCCACCATTTTTGGTGAGATTGAAGTTATCTTGAAGAGAAGAAGAAATGGTTCTTAGCTAAGGATCTATTGGTTGTTGTGGTGAAGATTGATTGATCAATTTCCACATCTCTTCAAAGGGAAAAATCTAGGGTTTGCTCAAACTCTAGTAGTAAGTAATCTTACTCTTGCTATTCTCAAATTGATAGTGAATTTTACCTATTTAGGTGAATGAATTGTTGATCCACCCTAGTGGTGAGTGTAATTAGGCAAATTGGTTATCCAAGTGTTATATGCACCTTGAAGTTGTTGTTATCCTAAATTGGGAGAATTGTGTGTAACCCATTATTGTCATAGTGGAAGATTTGCCCGTGGTTTTTACCCTTCACCTTGGAGGGGTTTTTCACGTAATTGCTGGGTGTTGTGTGATTTCTTCTATATTGCGTAGTTGTGTTATTTCTGCATTTGTATATCATTGCTTGTGTAGGTTTCGTATTGCGCATAGCGCTCGATTTGGTAAGTCTCCCCCAACAAGTTGTATCAGAGCTTTTGGGTTGAGGTAATCTGTGCAATGACGGAAGCTAGTACTAGTAATAGAATGGTCAATTTGATGGGGTGAGAACTTTGTGATATGGGCGAAGATGGAAGACAAGTTATATTGTAAAGATCTCTATGGTCCAATAGAGAAGAAGGGAGTGAGGCACGAGAAGACAAGTGAAGAAGATTGGAAAGTTACTAATCGTAAAGCGGTTGGTTTCATTAAGCGGTGGATTGATGATGGTATTTTTCATCATGTGGCTAGTGAGACACTAGCATATTCTTTGTGGACCAAGTTAGAGCAGATATATGATTAGCAGTCTCCTTGTGCAAAAACTCTTTTATTCAAAAGGCTTGGAAAGCTGTGCTACAAGGAAGGGAGTTCAATGGCGCAATATTTAAATGAAATGAAGGGTATTATGAATCAGCTTACATCTATGGAGCTGATAATTCTCAAGAGATTCAAGCTTACTTGTTGTTAAATACTTTACCAGGCAGGTTGGGAGCCATTGAGGAATTGTCTCAGCTTATTCTCGCTCCGACGGGAAGTTGAACATGACGTTGCCACAAACAATCTATTTGAATAAAGAAGTTAAAAGAATGTCATTAGACTCATCTCATTCGAAGCTCTTGTTACGTAAAATCGGGGTAGAAGAAAGACAGGAAAGACAAGTTGGCCGTAGCAAGTCAAGGGGTAAATCAAAGTCGGGGGGGATGTTTACAGTGACATGGGTGAAAACCCGGATGAGAAATCATACTGATTAGAACTTATCTTGCTATTTCAAAGTATGGAAAGCTTCAATTACTTAAAAAGTAAGTTTTTTTTGATTTTTATGTTGTGGGGTTTGTTGGGTTTACTCCTTATGACCCAATAGTCCCTGAGTCCCCTTAACCAATGGGAGAAGCTAAGTAACAAGTGTCCTAGCTTATATGTTTTGTTTCCAAAACATCCAGAGAGTTAGAACTCACAAACCCGTGAAAGAGAAAATAAGAGAGGAAGAAGAGAAAGAGAGTGAGGGAGAAAGGTTAAGCCACCATTTTTGGTGAGATTGAAGTTATCTTGAAGAGAAGAAGAAAGGGTTCTTAGCTAAGATCTATTGGTTGTTGTGGTGAAGATTGATTGATCAATTTCCACATATCTTCAAAGGGGAAAAATCTAGGGTTTGCTCAAACTCTAGTAGTAAGTAATCTTACTCTTGCTATTCTCAAATTGATAGTGAATTTTACCTATTTAGGTGAATGAATTGTTGATCCACCCTAGTGGTGAGTGTAATTAGGCAAATTGGTTATCCAAGTGTTATATGCACCTTGAAGTTGTTGTTATCCCTAAATTGGGAGAATTGTGTGTAACCCATTATTGTCATAGTGGAAGATTTGCCCGTGGTTTTTTACCCTTCACCTTGGAGGGGGTTTTCCACGTAATTGCCGGTGTTGTGTGATTGCTTCTATATTGCGTAGTTGTGTTATTTCTGCATTTGTATATCATTGCTTGTGTAGGTTTCGTATTGCGCATAGCGGCTCGGATTTGGTAAGTCTCCCCCAACAAGTGGTATCATAGCTTTTGGGTTGAGGTAATCCTGTGCAATGACGGAAGCTAGTACTAGTAATAGAATGGTCAATTTGACCGGTGAGAACTTTGTGATATGGAAGGCGAAGATGGAAGACTGGTTATATTGTAAAGATCTCTATGGTCCAATAGAGAAGAAGGGAGTGAGGCCTGAGAAGACAAGTGAAGAAGATTGGAAAGTTACTAATCGTAGCGCTTGGTTTCATTCGTCAGTGGATTGATGATGGTATTTTTCATCATGTGGCTAGTGAGACACTAGCATATTCTTTGTGGGACCAAGTTAGAGCGAGATATATGATCGCAGTCTCCTTGTGCAAAAGCTCTTCTATTCAAAAGGCTTGGAAAGCTGTGCTACAAGGAAGGGAGTTCAATGGCGCAACATTTAAATGAAATGAAGGGTATTATGAATCAGCTTACATCTATGGAGCTGATAATTCCTGAAGAGATTCAAGCTTACTTGTTGTTAAATACTTTACCAGACAGTTGGGAGCCATTGAGGAATTGTCTTAGTTATTACACTCCAGGACAGGAAGTTGAACATGATCCTGCACAAACAACATTTAATAAAGAAGTTAAAAAGAAGGTCATTAGACTCATCTCATTGAAGCTCTTGTTAAGAAAATCGGGTAGAAGAAAAGACGAGGAAGACAAGTTGGCCGTAGCAAGTCAAGGGGTAAATCAAAGTCGGGGGGATGTTTACAAGTGACATGGGTGAAAACCCGAGATGAGAAATCATACGGTTAGAACTTATGCCGCTATTTCAAAGTATGGAAAGCTTCAATTACTTAAAAAGTAAGTTTTTTTTTTTTGATTTTTATGTTGTGGGTTTTGTTGGGTTTACTCCTTATGACCCAATAGTCCCGAGTCCCCTTAACCAATGGGAGGCTAAGTAACAAGTGTCCTAGCTTATATGTTTTGTTTCCAAAACATCAGGAGAGTTAGAACTCACAAACCCGTGAAAGAGAAAATAAGAGAGGAAGAAGAGAAAGAGAGTGAGGGAGAAAGGTTAAGCCACCATTTTTGGTGAGATTGAAGTTATCTTGAAGAGAAGAAGAAATGGTTCTTAGCTAAGGATCTATTGGTTGTTGTGGTGAAGATTGATTGATCAATTTCCACATCTCTTCAAAGGGAAAAATCTAGGGTTTGCTCAAACTCTAGTAGTAAGTAATCTTACTCTTGCTATTCTCAAATTGATAGTGAATTTTACCTATTTAGGTGAATGAATTGTTGATCCACCCTAGTGGTGAGTGTAATTAGGCAAATTGGTTATCCAAGTGTTATATGCACCTTGAAGTTGTTGTTATCCCTAAATTGGGAGAATGTGTGTAACCCATTATTGTCATAGTGGAAGATTTGCCCGTGGTTTTTTTACCCTTCACCTTGGAGGGGTTTTTCACGTAATTGCCGGTGTTGTGTGATTGCTTCATATTGCGTAGTTGTGTTATTTACGCATTTGTATATCATTGCTTGTGTAGGTTTCAGATATGCTCATATCGGCTCGGATTTGGTAAGTCTCCCCCAACAAGTTGTATCAGAGCTTTTGGGTTGAGCTAATCCTGTGCAATACGAAAGCGAGTACTAGTAATAGAATGGTCAATTTGACCGGTGAGAACTTTGTGATATGGAAGGCGAAGATGGAAGACTGGTTATATTGTAAAGATCTCTATGGTCCAATAGAGAAGAAGGGAGTGAGGCCCGAGAAGACAAGTGAAGAAGATTGGAAAGTTACTAATCGTAAAGCGGTTGGTTTCATTTCAAAGTGGATTGATGATGGTATTTTTCATCATGTGGCTAGTGAGACACTAGCATATTCTTTGTGGGACCAAGTTAGAGTGCAGATATATGATTAGGGATCTCCTTGTGCAAAAACTCTTTTATTCAAAAGGCTTGGAAAGCTGTGCTACAAGGAAGGGAGTTCAATGGCGCAATATTTAAATGAAATGAAGGGTATTATGAATCAGCTTACATCTATGGAAACTGATAATTCTCAAGAGATTCAAGCTTACTTGTTGTTAAATACTTTACCGATTAGTTGGGAGCCATTGAGGAATTGTCTCGGTTATTCTGCTCCAGACGGGGAAGTTGAACATGTTTATTGCCACAAACATGTCTGCTGAATAAAGAAGTTAAAAGAATGTCATTAGACTCATCTCATTCGAAGCTCTTGTTACGAGAAAATCGGGGTAAGAAAAGACGGAAGACAAGTTGGCCGTAGCAAGTCAAGGGGTAAATCAAAGTCGGGGGGATGTTTACAAAGTGACATGGGTGAAAACCCGGATGAGAAATCATACAGTTAGAACTTATCTTCGCTATTTCAAAGTATGGAAAGCTTCAATTACTTAAAAAGTAAGTTTTTTTTTATTTTTATGTTGTGGGTTTTGTTGGGTTTACTCCTTATGACCCAATAGTCCCGGAGTCCCCTTAACCAATGGGAGAAGCTAAGTAACAAGTGTCCTAGCTTATATGTTTTGTTTCCAAAACATCCAGGAGAGTTAGAACTCACAAACCCGTGAAAGAGAAAATAAGAGAGGAAGAAGAGAAAAGAGTGAGGGAGAAAGGTTAAGCCACCATTTTTGGTGAGATTGAAGTTATCTTGAAGAGAAGAAGAAAGGGTTCTTAGCTAAGGATCTATTGGTTGTTGTGGTGAAGATTGATTGATCAATTTCCACATCTCTTCAAAGGGGAAAATCTAGGGTTTGCTCAAACTCTAGTAGTAAGTAATCTTACTCTTGCTATTCTCAAATTGATAGTGAATTTTACCTATTTAGGTGAATGAATTGTTGATCCACCCTAGTGGTGAGTGTAATTAGGCAAATTGGTTATCCAAGTGTTATATGCACCTTGAAGTTGTTGTTATCCCTAAATTGGGAGAATTGTGTAACCCATTATTGTCATAGTGGAAGATTTGCCCGTGGTTTTTTACCCTTCACCTTGGAGGGTTTTCCACGTAATTGCGGTGTTGTGTGATTGCTTCTATATTGCGTAGTTGTGTTATTTCGCATTTGTATATCATTGCTTGTGTAGGTTTCAGATTGCGCATAGCGGCTCGGATTTGGTAAGTCTCCCCAACAAGTGGTATCATAGCTTTTGGGTTGAGGTAATCTGTGCAATGACGGAAGCTAGTACTAGTAATAGAATGGTCAATTTGACCGGTGAGAACTTTGTGATATGGAAGGCGAAGATGGAAGATCGGGTTATATTGTAAAGATCTCTATGGTCCAATAGAGAAGAAGGGAGTGAGGCACGAGAAGACAAGTGAAGAAGATTGGAAAGTTACTAATCGTAAAGCGGTTGGTTTCATTCGTCGGTGGATTGATGATGGTATTTTTCATCATGTGGCTAGTGAGACACTAGCATATTCTTTGTGGACCAAGTTAGAGCAGATATATGATCGTGATCTCCTTGTGCAAAAGCTCTTCTATTCAAAAGGCTTGGAAAGGCGTGCTACAAGGAAGGGAGTTCAATGGCGCAACATTTAAATGAAATGAAAGGTATTATGAATCGACTTACATCTATGGAGTGATAATTCCTGAAGAGATTCAAGCTTACTTGTTGTTAAATACTTTACCAGACAGTTGGGAGCCATTGAGGAATTGTCTTAGTTATTCTGCTCCAGACAGGAAGTTGAACATGACTGTTGCCACAAACAGTCTGCTGAATAAAGAAGTTAAAAGAAGGTCATTAGACTCATCTCATTCAGAAGCTCTTGTTACAGAAAATCGGGGTAGAAGAAAAGACAGAAGACAAGTTGGCCGTAGCAAGTCAAGGGGTAAATCAAAGTCGGGGGGGATGTTTACAGTGACATGGGTGAAAACCCAGATGAGAAATCATACAGTTAGAACTTATGCTGCTATTTCAAAGTATGGAAAGCTTCAATTACTTAAAAAGTAAGTTTTTTTTTTGATTTTTATGTTGTGGGTTTTGTTGGGTTTACTCCTTATGACCCAATAGTCCCGGAGTCCCCTTAACCAATGGGAGAAGCTAAGTAACAAGTGTCCTAGCTTATATGTTTTGTTTCCAAAACATCCAGGAGAGTTAGAACTCACAAACCCGTGAAAGAGAAAATAAGAGAGGAAGAAGAGAAAGAGAGTGAGGGAGAAAGGTTAAGCCACCATTTTTGGTGAGATTGAAGTTATCTTGAAGAGAAGAAGAAATGGTTCTTAGCTAAGGATCTATTGGTTGTTGTGGTGAAGATTGATTGATCAATTTCCACATCTCTTCAAAGGGAAAAATCTAGGGTTTGCTCAAACTCTAGTAGTAAGTAATCTTACTCTTGCTATTCTCAAATTGATAGTGAATTTTACCTATTTAGGTGAATGAATTGTTGATCCACCCTAGTGGTGAGTGTAATTAGGCAAATTGGTTATCCAAGTGTTATATGCACCTTGAAGTTGTTGTTATCCCTAAATTGGGAGAATTGTGTGTAACCCATTATTGTCATAGTGGAAGATTTGCCCGTGGTTTTTTACCCTTCACCTTGGAGGGGGTTTTTCACGTAATTGCCGGTGTTGTGTGATTGCTTCTATATTGCGTAGTTGTGTTATTTCTGCATTTGTATATCATTGCTTGTGTAGGTTTCGATTATGCGCAAGCGGCTCTGGATTTGGTAAGTCTCCCCCAACAAGTGGTATCGGAGCTTTGGGTTGAGGTAATCTGTGCAATGACGGAAGCTAGTACTAGTAATAGAATGGTCAATTTGACCAGGTGAGAACTTTGTGATATGGAAGGCGAAGATGGAAGACCTGGTTATATTGTAAAGATCTCTATGGTCCAATAGAGAAGAAGGGAGTGAGGCTCGAGAAGACAAGTGAAGAAGATTGGAAAGTTACTAATCGTAGCGAGTTGGTTTCATTCGTCAAGTGGATTGATGATGGTATTTTTTCATCATGTGGCTAGTGAGACACTAGCATATTCTTTGTGGACCAAGTTAGAGCAGATATATGATCAGCGAGTCTCCTTGTGCAAAAGCTCTTCTATTCAAAAGGCTTGGAAAAGTTGTGCTACAAGGAAGGGAGTTCAATGGCGCAACATTTAAATGAAATGAAGGGTATTATGAATCAGCTTACATCTATGGAGGTGATAATTCTGAAGAGATTCAAGCTTACTTGTTGTTAAATACTTTACCGAGACAGGTTGGGAGCCATTGAGGAATTGTCTTAGTTATTACGCTCCAGACAGAAGTTGAACATGATTTGTTGCCACAAATGATCTCTTTGAATAAAGAAGTTAAAAGAAGGTCATTAGACTCATCTCATTGAAGCTCTTGTTACAGAAAATCGGGGTAGAAGAAAAGAGGGGAAGACAAGTTGGCGTAGCAAGTCAAGGGGTAAATCAAAGTGGGGGGGATGTTTAGGTGACATGGGTGAAAACCCAGATGAGAAATCATACGAGTTAGAACTTATGCTTTCTTTGTTTCAAAGTATGGAAAGCTTCAATTACTTAAAAAGTAAGTTTTTTTATTTTTATGTTGTGGGTTTTGTTGGGTTTACTCCTTATGACCCAATAGTCCCGGAGTCCCCTTAACCAATGGGAGAAGCTAAGTAACAAGTGTCCTAGCTTATATGTTTTATTTCCAAAACATCCAGGAGAGTTAGAACTCACAAACCCGTGAAAGAGAAAATAAGAGAGGAAGAAGAGAAAGAGAGTGAGGGAGAAAGGTTAAGCCACCATTTTTGGTGAGATTGAAGTTATCTTGAAGAGAAGAAGAAAGGGTTCTTAGCTAAGGATCTATTGGTTGTTGTGGTGAAGATTGATTGATCAATTTCCACATCTCTTCAAAGGGGAAAAATCTAGGGTTTGCTCAAACTCTAGTAGTAAGTAATCTTACTCTTGCTATTCTCAAATTGATAGTGAATTTTACCTATTTAGGTGAATGAATTGTTGATCCACCCTAGTGGTGAGTGTAATTAGGCAAATTGGTTATCCAAGTGTTATATGCACCTTGAAGTTGTTGTTATCCCTAAATTGGGAGAATTGTGTGTAACCCATTATTGTCATAGTGGAAGATTTGCCCGTGGTTTTTTACCCTTCACCTTGGAGGGGGTTTTCCACGTAATTAGGTGTTGTGTGATTGCTTCTATATTGCGTAGTTGTGTTATTTGCATTTGTATATCATTGCTTGTGTAGGTTTCGTATTGCGCATAGCGGCTCGGATTTGGTAAGTCTCCCCAACAAGTGGTATCGAGCTTTTGGGTTGAGGTAATCTGTGCAATGACGGAAGCTAGTACTAGTAATAGAATGGTCAATTTGACCGGTGAGAACTTTGTGATATGGAAGGCGAAGATGGAAGACTGGTTATATTGTAAAGATCTCTATGGTCCAATAGAGAAGAAGGGAGTGAGGCCTGAGAAGACAAGTGAAGAAGATTGGAAAGT
Organism: Papaver armeniacum; assembly: GCA_023531295.1. Taxonomy (NCBI): domain Eukaryota; kingdom Viridiplantae; phylum Streptophyta; class Magnoliopsida; order Ranunculales; family Papaveraceae; genus Papaver; species Papaver armeniacum. The sequence goes on from JAJJWW010008348.1 coordinate 212,116, forward strand.
TACTAATCGTAAAAGCGGTTGGTTTCATTCGTCAGTGGATTGATGATGGTATTTTTCATCATGTGGCTAGTGAGACACTAGCATATTCTTTGTGGACCAAGTTAGAGCAGATATATGATCAGCGGTCTCCTTGTGCAAAAGCTCTTCTATTCAAAAGGCTTGGAAAGCTGTGTTATAAGGAATGAAGTTCAATGGCGCAACATTTAAATGAAATGAAGGGTATTATGAATCAGCTTACATCTATGGAGCTGATAATTCCTGAAGAGATTCAAGCTTACTTGTTGTTAAATACTTTACCAGACAGTTGGGAGCCATTGAGGAATTGTCTCAGTTATTCTGCTCCAGACAGGAAGTTGAACATGATATTTGCCACAAACAAATGAATAAAGAAGTTAAAGAAGGTCATTAGACTCATCTCATTCGAAGCTCTTGTTACGAGAAAATCGGGGTAGAAGAAAAAGACAGAAGACAAGTTGGCCGTAGCAAGTCAAGGGGTAAATCAAAGTCCGAAAAGAACATTGAATGTTGGAAATGTCGTATGAAAGGTCATTATTCAAATGAATGCGGAAGTCGAAGCAAGAACACAAGAAGGGGAAAGGAAATGATAAACAAGACAGTGATGTTGCGGTTGTTGCACGCATGAGATGGTGATATCATTTTATTATCAGATTGTAATGATGTTTGTGTGAGTTCCGCAGTTCCGATTCGAGTGGATAGTTGATTCAGGTGCATCTTATCATGCTACTCCTTATGAAGATGTATTTACCTCCTACAAGGCTGGTGACTTTGGGTCAGTCAGAATGGGAAACAGTGGTGTTGCTAAAATTGTAGGAATGGGTGATGTGAAAGTTGATACCAGTGTTGGCTGGACATTGGTTCTCGAAATGTGCGACATGTACCGGATCTTCGTTTTAATCTAATGTCACCCGGGTGTTAGATGATGAAGGGTACAACAATCACTTGGGTGATGGAAAATGGAAGCTAAGCAAGGGCTCTATGGTTATTGCAAGAGGCAAGAAGTGTGTCACATTGTACAAAACACAGGTGAAGGTGTTTAAAGGTGAGTTGAATGCTGTTGAAAAAGATTCAACCTCCGAGCTGTGGCATAAAAGACTTGGTCATCTTAGTGAGAAGGAAATTCAAATCCTCACCAAAAGACAAGTCTTGCCAAAGACCAAAGGTATGCAATTGGGTAAGTGTACTCATTGTTTGGTTGGTAAACAAACTAGAGTTTCCTTTCATAAAACTTTACCCAAAGCGTAATTAGGTATTATTGATCTTGTTCATTCCGACGATATGTGGACCTTTAAGGGTCAAAACACTTGGTGGTGCCTTTTACTTTGTTACTTTCATAGATGATGCTTCAAGGAAGGTTTGGTCATATGCAATCAAGACCAAAGACGATGTTGTTCTGTGTTCAAGATGTTTCAAACATGGTTAAAAGAAAAGGTAGAACCTTGAAGTGCCTTCGTTCGACAACGGAGGAGAATATATTGGACCACTTGAAGTGTATTGCAAGAGCATGGGTATACGTCATGAACAATCAATACCGAAGACTCCACAACATAATGGTGTTGCAGAGAGGATGAACCGCACTATTCTTGAGAGAATCAGGTGCATGTTATCTCATTCCAAGTTGCGAAGCATTTACAGGGGTGAAGCTATGAATACTGCTTGTGTATTTGATCAATCGATCTCCTTCAAGACCGCTAGATGGAAAAGTAGCAGAAAAGGTATGGAGAGACAAAGAGCCTACTTATGATCACTTGAGAGTATTTGGTTGCATGGCTTTTATTCATATCCCAAAAGATCAGAGATCAAAGATTGATGACAAAGCAAAGAAGTGTGTGTTCCTAGGCTATGGGACAGAGAAGTTTGGTTACAGATTTTGGGATCCAGTTGACAAGAAGGTTATCAGAAGTAGGGATGCAGTATTCCTTGAAGACCAGACTATTGAAGACTTTGAGAAGATTGAGATGCCAAAGCTTCAAGATGATATGACCTTGGATCCAAATCCAGTTGTTCCTTCTCTTGAACAACATGATGATGATGTTGATGGTAATGGAAATGAAGAAGAAGAACACAATCATGAAGATAAAGCTCATGAAGATGTTCCAGTGGGTGATGTTGAGCAAGAAGTGCAACAACAACCAGAAGCCGAGTTGAGAAGATCCAGCAGGACCAGATTACCTTCAACAAAATATACACCACATGAGTATGTGATGCTCACGGATGCGAGTAAAACCAGAGTCTTATGAAGAAGCTCTTAGTGTTCTGAAAGTCATAAGTGGTTGAAATCCATGAAAGAAGAGGTTGGTTCTTTAGATGAGAATGACACTTTTGATTTGGTTGACAAGCCAGAAAACCAGAAAATTCTGAAGAACAAGTGGGTGTATAGAATCAAGACTGAAGATGGTAACTCACAACCAGGGGCGGAGCTGCTTGAGGACTAGGGAGGACAGTTGTCCTCCCTAGAATCTCAAAATTTCCTATTTAGCCTTTGTATTTTAAGATTATTTTGTATTTGTCCCCCCTTAATTGTTCTAAAATTGCAATAATAGGTCTAAATACTAACAAATTTTACAATTTTTGTTGTAATTTGTTTTAAAATATACGAGTAACACGTTTGAACTATATAAAATTTCTTATAAGCATCAAATGAGAGCATTTTACAATTTAAATGCCATATATTATAGCAAAAAAAAATTTGCAGCCTCCGGCCGCATATATGTATAGTGGTGCTTGTTTTGGTATTCCCATTTGTCCCCCCAACCATAAAACTTTGGCTCCGCCCCTGCTCACAACCAAGGTACAAAGCACGCTTAGTTGTGAAGGGTTACGAGCAGAGAAAGGGTGTTGACTTTGACGAGATTTTCTCACCGGTGGTGAGATTTCCTTCTATTCGGGTTGTCTTGGCAATAGCTGCTAGTTTGGATCTTGAGATAGAATAACTAGATGTCAAGACAAACATTTCTTGTGTGAGTTGGAGGAAGATGTGTATATGGCACAACCCGAGGGTTTTGAAGTCAAAGGTAAAGAGCACATGGTGTGCAAGCTAAAGAAGAGTCTATATGGTTTGAAGCAAGCTCCTATAAGATGGTACAAGAAGTTTGAATCGTTCATGAAGGAACATGGGTACAAGAGAACGACTTCGAGATCATTGTGTATTCATTCAAAAAATTTGTTGAAGGTGATTTTCTTATTCTTTTGCTATATGTTGATGACATGCTTATTGTTGTCAAAGATAAGAAGAAAATTGACGAGGTTGAAGTCAGATTTGAGCAAGTCTTTTGCTATGAAAGACTTGGGAGCGAGAAAGCGTATTCTTGGCATGGAAATCACACGTGATAGGAAAGCAAGGAATCTATGGTTATCACAAGAAAGCTACATTGAAGGTGTTGCAAAGATTTAACATGGACAAGGCTGAGCGGTAAGTTGTCCACTTGCAAACCATTTTAAGTTAACTCGTGATCAATGTCCTGTGAATGATGTTGAGAAACGGAAGATGGAGAATATTCCTTATGCATCCGTATGAGTTGGTAGTTTGATGTATGCAATGGTGTGTACAAGGTAGGATATAGCTTATGCGGTTGGAGTTGTGAGTGATTTCTATCAAATCTGGTCCAGGAGCATTGGGAAGCGGTGAAATGGATACTACGGTATCTAAGGGTACTTCTAATATGTGTTTGTGTTATGGAGGTGACAAGCAGAGTTAGTTGGCTACACAAATTGATTTGGCGGGGTGCTCAAGACAGTCTCAAGTCGACATCGGGTTACTTATTTACCTATGCGGGGAGGCGTGTCTTGGCAATCCAAGTTACAAAAATGTGTGGCATTATCTACTACGAGAGGCGGAGTACATTGCATCTACAAGAGAGTTGCAAGGAGATGATATGGATGAAGAGGTTTGTTAGAGAACTCGGTGTGAAGCAACAAAGGTTCATCGTTTCTTTGGCTTGACGAGAGTGCCATCCATCTCGGCAAGAATTCGAGTTTTCACTCGAGGTCCAAGCACATCAATATTAGGTATCGGTGGATACAAGAAGTTCTCGGCGAGAAGGTCTTGTATATTGAGAAGATCCATACGAGATGACAACGGTTCGATATGATGACAAAGTCGCTACCAAAATACAAGCATGTGTATTTACGCGGCGGGCGGAGTTTGGTGGTGACGGGTACCTTTCCATAAGTCGTAAGGGGAGATTGTTGGTTTTACTCCTTATGACCCAATAGTCCTGGAGTCCCCTTAACCAATGGGAGAAGCTAAGTAACAAGTGTCCTAGCTTATATGTTTTGTTTCCAAAACATCCAGGAGAGTTAGAACTCACAAACCCGTGAAAGAGAAAGAAAGAGAGGAAGAAGAGAAAGAGAGTGAGGGAGAAAGGTTAAGCCACCATTTTTGGTGAGATTGAAGTTATCTTGAAGAGAAGAAGAAAGGGTTCTTAGCTAAGGATCTATTGGTTGTTGTGGTGAAGATTGATTGATCAATTTCCACATCTCTTCAAAGGGGAAAAATCTAGGGTTTGCTCAAACTCTAGTAGTAAGTAATCTTACTCTTGCTATTCTCAAATTGATAGTGAATCTTACCTATTTAGGTGAATGAATTGTTGATCCACCCTAGTGGTGAGTGTAATTAGGCAAATTGGTTATCCAAGTGTTATATGCACCATGAAGTTGTTGTTATCCCCAAATTGGGAGAATTGTGTGTAACCCATTATTGTCATAGTGGAAGATTTGCCCGTGGTTTTTTACCCTTCACCTTGGAGGGGTTTTTCCACGTAATTGCCAGTGTTGTGTGATTGCTTCTATATTGCGTAGTTGTGTTATTTCCGCATTTGTATATCATTGCTTGTGTAGGTTTCATATTGCGCATAGCGGCTCGGATTTGGTAAGTCTCCCCCAACAGGTTTTTGAGATTGATAAAATTGGTTGAACTAATTGGGGGAAACAAATATTTGATGTTAAAATTGTGTTTATTATTAAAAGTGTAATAAAGCTTTAACATTGAAAATTTAGGTTGGAGATTTTTGACTAAACTACTGCACATTTGGATTTGTGGGTGTTTGATTCTGATGCTTTGATGTTGTTTGTTGCTAATTTGGAGTGAAATTTGTGTAAATATCGATAAATTTACTTTATTTTAGTAGCTGAATTACTTCTTGTTTACTTGAGGTTTGATTTAAGAAGAGTTTAATGTCCAAGGCGCGTAGTTGCTTGAAGTTTCATTGAAGCCAAACTCAAATTACTTCTAGAGATTCCTGTGGCAACTTTAAAACCCATACTTTGAGCTTGCTTTTTGTTATTGTAATTGGTTTCGGAGAAGATTCAAGCAGGATTTATGTTAGACATGGCAGAACCGCTATTGGAGTGGTTACCTGCTAACCAGTCTTGACAAACGTGATCCTAACTCTTCCAGCCTGTTAAACATAGAGTTAGGTTAAGAATTTCATATGAATTGTAGCAGGGTGGTAAAAAAATTTCCATCAATCATGGTTAAGGTAGGTGACAGTGAACTGTGCTCTCCATTGTTTAACCACGTCGTTTTCAAATATCAGGAAAAATAGGCTGGATGAAGTTTGTCTTGAAAGGTTTCAGCAATATAGTCGAACCTATATACAGTCGCAGAAATGCGAAATTCACTTGATGAGATTGTTCCATCCCAGCGAGATAAATTCTCCATTTTCCTGAAATTTCTCGAGAATGAGAGTGCAGAACTGTAACATTCAATATCCATACATTCATTACTATAATTTGTGTTATTGAAAGAAAAAAAGAAAAATAGATAGTAATTTTGTTTGTTTTGAATTGCAAGGTAAAACTGTTGGAAAACAATTATTAAAAAAGGATTTTTAAGGTTTTAATAAAATTATAATTTATTGTTTTCTTTTGTGAATGAAAAATTATTAGTCCCACATCGTGGAGTTTCCACTTTTTAGTTGTTTGAAGAGACTATATAAGCTTTTTAGTCCCACATCGGGGAGTTCTTCTTCTTAAGTTGTTTTGTTCCATTATATAAACAAATTCACTACTTTTGTAAAAATCTATGGGAAAGGGATTGTTCTATATTTTAGAGTGACCCCTAAAGGAAAATATTTTATAAGCGTTTCTTAAGCGTTCGCGATTTTCCTTAACGGTTTTTTCGGAGTTGCCAAGCTCAAGTTGAGCATCTACTACATATGCTAGTAGTAGGTGTAGTAGGGTGTTTTATCTGGAGATATCCGTCCTGTGAGGGCTATAGCATCACTCTTGAGTGTAGCCGGGCGCTAATGTCTTAAGGGCAGCGTGTTGAACACGTGACTCACTCTGTTTTTCCAAAGTTTTACCTTGTTGCTGTTGCGGAGATTTGGGGAGCTCGTCTGTTTCATCAAATCGATCACTTCCACTATAAAGGAGCTAAGTATCAATAACTTTTGCTTATTTGATTTTTTCCTTGTTTTTGATTATTGCACCCAACAATCTTAAGACATTAGAATTTGTAATAATCAAGAATGGTTGATTGGTTTGTGAATCATGGATGTTAATTATGGAGTGAAAAAACAGAAAACGAATTTTTTGTCAGCTGTAGAGTTTCGAATTTATCTCTCAACCTAGAAGGAATTTCGATGAACCCTTTTGACACAACGTAGTGGACATCTTGATAGTTACCCACGTAAAATTTCAGAATTTTTGGAGTTGTAAAAGTATTTTTTTGATATTTCACAAAACAGAGAAACGTTTCTGAAAAATTCTGACGGGCAGAAATGTTTTGTTAACTAAAGTAGTTTTTATGGGGTAACCATGAGTTTTTTGAAATGGTGATTCAAACGAAGTTTGTATATCTAGATGTTATCTTCAAAACTCATATTTTATTTTCCGATTCGGAACTAAGGTTTGTGAGATGTGGTGTATTAGGTGATTGGGAAATTACCGTGTCCGTGGTCAGAGTATAAACGAGGATTGTGACATGAAATTGAGAAGGAACATGGCTACCAGGCGCATGTGGATGAACACAAGTCTTCCAAATCTGACAAAGGCGATAACATCAAACACAAATCTAGCGTAGTCTTCATAAGAAAGGTATGTTTCGTAAAACTGAATCCGGCATTACTTTAATTAAGGATGATTGTTATGTTTGTAAAATCCTAGCCATATGGCAGTAAATTGTAGGAAACATAAAAACCTTAATTAGTAGATAGTTAATGCTAATTTAGTTGAAACAAACTAGTACGAGTTCAGTGGCATGACGTCGGAAGTTATTTTAATAACCAATGTGAGAGACCAGTAGGTGGACTTTGGAGCCACCAAGCATGTTTGTTGAAAACAGAGACTGTTCACCTCTTGTCGAGAGGATAGGAGATGTCGAGAAACTCTATATGAGTAACTCACTGCTGCAGCCAGAGGTTGCATAAAAGGGAAAGGTCGATAAGCTCATATCTCGTAATATTCTCACATGAATGAAGTTTTCATGTTAGGGCATATGCAAGAATCTTGTATCTTGTTACGTTGTAGATGGTAAAAGACTTAAGATATTAATTGAATATGGAAAACTTGTCGTACCTAAGGGCATGTGATTTTTAAGGAAACGCTATAAGACTTAAGGTCAATATAAGCTTAATGAAAAAATCGATGAAGTAGTTGATTCTTGTGTTTTCTTTTGTGTGATTGAATGTTTTGCATGGTAGACATGGAACCGTAAACTTATATAAGTCAATGCATAAACAGGAAGCGTAAATTTGCATACCCAAATTTAGTTTGGATATTGAACACAAAAGTTAAATATTCGTAGAATCAAAATATGCTATAAAACCTTTTAGCAAAATTGCTCCAGTAATTCTAAGCCCTTAGAATTAATTGATTAGACCTAGTTGACATGAAATCAACCCAAACTAAGGTGGTAAAATGTGTTTTATAAATTTCATAGATGATTGTACGAGGTACTATCTTGTATACTTACTTAGGGGTAAGGATGATGCCTTAGAAGCCTTAAGAGTATAAACTTGAAATTGAAAGCAAAGTATATGTTACCACTAAAAGGGTTAGATGTCCGAACATGATGGCAAGTATGAAATTCATATAAGAGAACTTTACTCGTTAGATGGCATTATTGATGAGATCACACCTCCTTATTTACCGTAGTCTAATGGTATAGTTGATCGTAAGAACGAGAACCATTAAGGAGATGATTTATGCCATATTCATTAAAGGATTAACCGCCAACTTGTGGGGGAGGTGTTTGTCTCCGATTTTGTTATATCTCGAATAGAGTAACCTTTAAAGGATTAAATAAAACTCCATATTTTATGAAAGATAGACAACCTTCTTATGCATACGTCAAAGTGTGGGGGTGTTTAGATAAGATATTTGAGTACCCCTACGCATATAGTTTTTGGTTGTGAGTTCTATTTTTTCTGACTTTGGTGTGCATACTATTATGGAATCTTGGGATGCTGAGTTCTTTGAACATGTTTATTCTTAATCATGTACCTCATTAGAGATGTGATGTTGATCCCCTAGATTTATTCTCAAATAGTCAGAACTTATCTTTAAGGAAGATGAATTAGAGTTGATCCTAGGAGAAGTAAAAGATTATAACCGAGACTTCTTATAGACCGACTTCTTAATAAGCCTAGCTTAATCGACCTCCAGACTCGTAAAGCCATAACATCTATTGAAACCCCATTACGGTAATAAGTTTCATTTAGTGAAATGGACTCGATCAGTCGAAACCAGAGACTTGGGAGCTTGCTAGTTTACCTCTAGGGAGTAAGACCATGGGATGTAAATGAGTCGAAACGTTAGATATATGGAACTGTGAAAAAAAATTAGGCTAAGTTGGTAGCTAAAGGCTATAAACTAAAAGAAGGTGTAAATTTCCTTGATTCTTATTCGCTTGTGACGAGAATTACTTCGTTGAGATGCTAATTGATATTGTTATTGCCATAAACAACTTGGAGATACATCGGATGGATGTTAAGACTGACTTTCCTAAAAAAGTGAATTAGATAAAGAAATTTACATAGACCAACCCGAGGACTTTGTAGTGAAAGGTTATGAAGACAAAGTTTGTAAGTTGAACAAATCTTTGTATGGTTTTCAAATAAGCACGTAAACTTGATGACATGGAAAATTTGATCATGAGATAATGTGTAGTGGATTTAAGTTAATGAATCGACAAGTATATTTATAAGTAACTTGTTAAGGATGCCTGTGTGATTGTATGCTTGTATGTTGATGATATGTTTATTCTTGATACAAACATAGATGTGATTAATTTCACTAAAACCATGCCTTTGAAAAGAGAACGTTGACTTGAAAGACTAAGGCTTTTGATGTAATCTTAGGGATGAGGATTAAAAGATAATTAAACATTTATAGTCTTAGTCATTCTCATTATGTTAAATTTGTGCTTAAGAGATACAATCATTACGATTGTAAGCCTCGCTTGTACTTCATACGATTCTTCTTGTAGACTCAAGAAAAATAAGGAAAATGGAGTATCTTAACTTGAATACTCAAGAGTTATAGGATGTCTGATGAATTTAATGAACTGTAAGAGTCCAAACATTGCCTATATTGTGAGTAAGTTAAGTAGATATACTTGTAGTCCAGAGCAAGAGCATTGGGATGCACTTAGTAGAGTATTATGGTACCTAAAATACTCTATTACCTTTTATTTGATTTATGAAAGGTATCTTGTTGTCCTTGAGGGACTTTATGATGCAAATCGGATAGTTGACTCGAGAGGAGTCTAAGTCTACGAGTGGATATGGTTTCACTCTAGCATGAGGGTTTGTTTTTGGAAGATTTCAAAACAAACATATATTGCTCAATTCATTATGGAATCTAAGAGTATTGTGTTAGATAAAGCACGAGAGGAGGGGCCGAGTGCCTAAGATGCTTTTAGAAGACATTCCTCTCGGCATAGGCCTGTGCCAGCTATATCTATACATTGTGTTAGCCAAGATATAATAGCTAAAGCTAAAAATAACTAATCTCAATCGGCGTTATTTCCATTGATTGGATAAAGTCCAAGGAGAATATCGCGCAACCTTTGACGAAAGGTTTATCCAAAGAGATAGTTAGAAATGCATCGAGGGGATGGGGCTTATGCTCATAAATTAAACTTGCCATGAAGGATACTCAACCTTGCTGACTGGAGATCCCATTATCAAGGTTTGAATGAGACAACTAATTTGTGGTGGGTAAAGGTAAACACTATCGGAGAATTTTATTCTCTGTCCCTTCCCTATGGTGTAGATGTGATAGTGTATTTGTATGTGAAGGATGACTTTTAAGAAGTCTTAATGAGTTCTATAGTTTCAATTTAAGATTGAAGTGGGGTGTAAACGGTAACACTCTTTATGGAAACTCACCTATACGAATGAGGAAGTGGGGCCGCTTCCTATGAGAATATGAGCTTTGATTCTCTAGAGCATTCGAGAAACAGGATATGTCGAGGGCCAAATTGGACAAAGCGGCACGAGCTTGGCAGCACCCTTGGAGATATCATCCGTGGCTGTTATCGCGAATTACATCAAACACTAGCGAGTTCAAGACATAGTTCTTGTCTCTAGCAAGTAATTCGGTAATATCTCACTAAGCAAAGGTTCAAGACCTCATGGACACCTCTTGCCTAAAATGGTATTTCCTGCGCTTTTTATGTGATTTTCGTTTTGATGGTTTTGGTATTACTGGAACTTAGGACCTAAGGGTCACTAAGGGTTCACTAGTTCATGCTTTTTCACTTTGGTGAAAGGAACCTTTAGTCTCACTTGTGAGGAACTAAAGATGAAAGCTCTCTATACTATATGATTTTTGTAATCCATAGTATGACCACAGGGTCAACACACTGTTGTGTGAGGGAGAGGATGTAGAAATGACTAGTATGATTTCAATACTTGCACGATCCGTTTATCATTCGATCTGTTTGGGTCGTGAGATTGGGATGTTGATTTACCAAGATCTATTTGTGTTTTCGTGTTTTATTTAGTTTTCATTCATGTGGGGGATTGTTGGAAAACAATTATTAAAAAAAGATTTTTAAGGTTTTAATAAAATTATAATTTATTGTTTTCTTTTGTGAATGAAAAATTATTAGTCCCACATCGTGGAGTTTCCACTTTTTAGTTGTTTGAAGAGACTATATAAGCTTTTTAGTCCCACATCGGGGAGTTCTTCTTCTTAAGTTGTTTTGTTCCATTATATAAACAAATTCACTACTTTTGTAAAAATCTATGGGAAAGGGATTGTTCTATATTTTAGAGTGACCCCTAAAGGAAAATATTTTATAGCGTTTCTTAAGCGTTCGCGATTTTCCTTAACGGTTTTTTTCGGAGTTGCCAAGCTCAAGTTGAGCATCTACTACATATGCTAGTAGTAGGTGTAGTAGGGTGTTTTATCCTGGAGATATCCAGTCACTGTGAGGGCTATAGCATCACTCTTGAGTGTAGCCGGGCGCTAATGTCTTAAGGGCAGCGTGTTGAACACGTGACTCACTCTGCTTTTTCCAAAGTTTTACCTTGTTTTTTTGCGGAGATTTGGGGAGCTCGTCTGTTTCATCAAATCGATCACTTCCACTATAAAGGAGCTAAGTATCAATAACTTTTGCTTATTTGATTTTTTCCTTGTTTTTGATTATTGCACCCAACAAAAACAACCAAACACCTAAATCATTATCGCACAAACAAAAAATCATTTCCTGCTTTTCTGCAGTCATATTATGAAGCTTATCTAACACTGAAAGAAGAACATAAAGCAGTTATTTGATGCAATAACAGAACTTAAAAATCACTTTCCAAACACAGAACACTTCTCGAACTCCCAGCGTCCGTTGCTGACATTCTTCTGAACTCTGAAGAATTGCCCACCAGTGTTCCTCCGACTATCACGCCTAATTCTAACCATTTCTTCTTTCAGCTTCTCAGCATACCTCTTTTCTTCTTCTTCTCGAGCTTTTTTCATAGAATCACGAGCCAAAGAAGCCTGTTCCCTCTCTTGAAGATCAGACATCATCTTCCGTTTTCTCGAATTGTACTGAGACTCACACTTACGACGTTTAACACGTAACAGATCATCGAATTGTTTACGAGTTTTTGCATCTTTAAGAATTTCATAAGACGACTTGAGCCTTTGAAACTTAAAGTTTGCATTAGGATCATTACGACATTTATCTGGATGTAATTCTAATGCTTTTCTTCTATAAGCTTTACCAATTTCAACATCAGTTATCAATTTCCCCCCTTCTTCTCCCGATGATAACCCTAAGACAACATAATGATCTATCTCCACCTCCATTATAACAAAAAACTCACAAAATTGTAAAAAACCCTTATAACTGAGAACAGCTAATTAAGGGTTTTAGCAATTAACTCTCGAATTCAGATTAAGGGTTTGACAGATTCTTACTGAACTCTTATTATGTACAATCAATTAGGAAAATTACCTAGAATTGACAATACCTCTAAAAATCGAAGGGGAAAAAAACCCTAGAAAACTGAATAACAATCCAAATAACGGGTTGTCATTATGTAATTGATTAAATAATTACTCCCTCCGTCCCACTAATAAGTGACCTAGTTACTTTTAGATTTTGTCCCACCATTAAGTGACCTATATCACTAAACAAGGAGATATTTCTAAAATTATCCTTTTAATTGATTATAAAAATATAAGAGATATCATAATTTGATAGTCATGTTTATATTAGATTTACGTAGGTGTTTTAAAATGCTTTTCAATTCGCACGAAGTTTGCGAACATCGAGTGATATAGTTTGAGAGATAAATCACTTCAAAATTTCACTATTTAAGGGTATAATTATAAAAAGTCTTAAAAATACTTTCTTCTTTCTGCTTTAAAATTGTCAAATCAGGCCCAGCCACTTATTAGTGGGACGGAGGGAGTATAAGAATATTTCAGGTAAAAAACCAAAGAAGTTGAGAATGAAAGAGACACTTGCCCAAACTTTGATTAATCGCCTTCAGTCCAGAAAGTGAAGAAAATACGCAGAGAACCAATTGTGAAAGAAATACAGATGTGAAGGAAACCAAGAATAAAAAAAGGAAACTTGGGACCAGAGAGAACCGGAGTAGAAAATTGATATAATATAATAAAATAAAACCAGGATAAGAAATATGGGTCATCTCAACTGAGACTAGAGAGTGATGGGGTTCATGAACCAACAACTGCTAAACCTAACCTTCCGAAAAACAGCATGAAGGAACTACTCCATTATTTTCACATACTGTATATAAATATACTTCTATATCGGTAAATCTTCCATTTGTTATAGAAGTAATTCAAAGACTATCATCGATTCATTATCCGCGAAAGTAATTCAAAGATTTCAGCATTGTTCTTTTTTTCATTACTTAGTTACCACTCATTTCATATATGCAGTTTGCAGTTGGCAAAGGGAGCAAAGGATGGTCCTAAAAATCTTTAGTTCTCTGTCAAAAGTTTGAGATGTGGGAGAAAACTAAAGGCTATATTTAAGAGAAGCTTCAAAAATTCTTCTGTGCAAAAATTCTCAAGTTCGGGAATATGGGAATAACGAAATCTTAATCCCTGAGTCTTATCTTCGATATGGATTCATCTTCCCGATTCCTCCTTTAGTTCGCTTCGAACTCTACCCTTTAAGAAGTACGCAATTCTACACATTCGAAATGCGAGATTCTACACATCCCGCCATATTTAGATTGCCATTTTCCATCCTCAGGATTAGAATCTCCAATTCGAAAGCCGAATGAATCAGAGACAAAATTTTCCAAATTCTCTGCTCTCATTAGCAAAACAAGTCTTAGGATATGCAATCTTAGGTGGGTCTTGTCTCTGTCTTATTCCGGATCTTAACCTTCCTCCAGAACCAGAGGAGGCAGATTTGCCAATTCTGGAGGGACGCCCCGTCTATATACCGGAGGGCGTAGCCAATGTGCTCAGCCGATTGCATAAGACGATTTTGCGGGAGAGACGGCAAATTGCCGAAAAACATTTCTTCTAGAAGTCTACATTTATCTAGTGGGGTCAAAACGTTGAAGAAATTAAGGGTTGGCGGCCTGGGGCTGTTCGGAGGAGAGACCTTGTAATACTCACTAAAGTTGTTTTAATAGGTGTACGTGGATAAAAAAACAACTTTTCATGTGTAAAATTTTATTGCGGAAATTAAAGCTAGATTGCCCCTTACTGAATTGTAATGTCGCTTAATTTTGTTAATAGAGCTTGTTTCAAGGTAGTAACTGCGTTGAAAAGTTTTTTTTTTTTTTTTTTTTTTTTTTATGGAAAAAGTAATATATTAATCAATCAAAAAAGTACATAAGATTTGTAATATCTTTTTTTTTCAAAAATATTGGACATCACACTAGATTACGAAGTCCTTAGTCGAATTTTGTTGAGAAATTCAAGATTCTTTGCTCGAGCTTCTTTAGCTATGTTGTCCGCCAAGCAGAAGTTATATCTTCTCGTTAATATATTTTTGAGCTTGAGGAGTTTTGCGGGAATGATTTGAGTCTCCTTTATAGTATTTTTCGCACTCTAACTGGGCATCCGACATTCCTTATTGATGGTTTGACTAGCATTTTGCAATCCGTAACTAAGGTAACGCTAGATAAAATGTTATTACTCATTTACTAGAAAGACGAAATCTGGTGTCTTGAGTGCATCTTTTTAGGAGTCTAACGATGTCTGTGCTGCAAAAATTTTAAAAAAAGTTAAAAATTAAATTAAAAGGAAAATACTTTTTTTTTTTTATTTTAAAAAGAGGGAGCTTTTTTAGGGAGTTGCATACTAAAATCCGTTGTTTTAGATAGGTCAATGGCAATATTTTAGGGCCTTGTTAAAAAAGGCAATTAATTTTTCTATTTAGGAGCAAGGTTGTTTTTGTAATCATATCACAATATTAATAATTATGGGTTTTCTGGATATGAAATTTGAATGATGGGTTTTAGATATACGAAAAAAGAAAATTGGGCTAGAAAAAAAGTTCCCCATATTCGATATATCCTCTTTATCTTTAAGAACGGGCCCTAGCTCAGCTGGTCATCCCCGTTCCCCAAAGTTTAATGCGCTCCTGTGAGGTCCTGGTTCGAGTCCCCAAGGCGTAATATTGCAGGAATTAACATGGAAGGTAGTGTTAGCTTGCCCCTCTTGTGACACAATCTCAGCCCCCCTCCTGACGTTTCGGCTCTCTTGGCTAGGTTACCCATGAGTCTCGTTGGTAGGTTAGCGCAGCAACCTGTTCAATTAATGTACTAGTATGTCGTTGGAACTTAGCTTGTTAGGCTTCCAACCAAAAAATTAATTTAATTAATTAGATAACATTGGTTTTAAACCAATAGCATTGTTTTGTTACCTCCACATTTTTTAAAGGAATGTGCACAAAATTGGACTCGGAGTATTACCTAATTGTATAGTGAAATAGCTTTAATTTCTCAATTTAGCTTTACTTATTTTCTTGTTAAAAGTAACTATGCGTGTCGATACTTAAAACAAATTCCTACGATAATCGAAAATGGATAAGCTGTAAAAATGGTCAAATCACTAGATGACCGATGCCACGGTGGGAAGGCCGACCGAAGAAAAATGGAAACACTCCTGTAATTGGACCGTAAAAGAAAATTTATGGCTAAAGTGAAAATATCATTTTTCTTGAAACGGATAGAGTACGTCGTTTTATTAGTTGTAAAAGAAAATTAATTGATGCATAAAACCAAAATATGGTAACATAAAGTATTATGTATCCTTTTGTGGTAGTTTGCATAATTGATCTCCATTTTACTTTCAAAATTGTGCCTAAAATGATAAATATTTTTCCAAATTTTTCGTAAAAACTCTAAATTTAATATTGTTGTTTATACTCATTGCGTAGATTTTTTTAAAACCTTTCCAACGAGATAAAATTTGTAAAATTTCAAGGCACGGATTTTAGATATGTTATATTAAAGTTTGGTTGTCAATTATACCCTAAAAAATAAGATACATGTTTAATTATAATAAAATTTGGCTTTTTATATCTAGTTCATTCATTCTTTTTGGTTTATTTACTGAAAATGTCTAATATCTTAACTTCTTCCTTCCTCTTTCTTTATTTACGAAAATGTCTAATACCTTAGTGCCCTTCCTCTTGGGTTTTTTTACAAAAATATCTAAAGAAAAAAAAGAAAATTTTGATTTAGAGGGGCAGTGTCATCCATTCATCGTTGAACCAAATCCAATCTTTTGTGTGTAATTGGAAAAAAATTTCACGCTTCACATTGACACAAAGTCACCATATATAGAGTCCTCCCTCGCTTCGCTCGGTCGGCCTAATAAAATAATCTTTAATTAAAACAAAAATGAAAAAGCACCAAGGAATTTTCAAATAGACAAAAAAGCACTAAAGAACAGTAGACATACTCAAAGCATTCATGAATAATTAGGATATAGTGAGTGGGATAACAAAAAGATAGAGAAAGCAGCAGTCTCATGACGGGATATATATAGTGGATTCCATACATTGCATTGAATCGTAAATTTCTTTCGCTTTTGGATGTTGATTACCTATGAATATCAGAACGCGTATGAGTGGAATGAAAGTTTTCTTCTTTTCTTTTTCTCTTTAGAATCCAAGTTGCCATCTTAGTGGAGTTTAGAATATTTCTATCTTGTTCTCTTTACAGACTTTACTCTTTTTATTTATGCGCTTCATTCTTCTCTCGTAATAATGAACTCTACCTACTATCGACTATTGTAAATATACTTCATCTTACGAAGAACAAAGCCAGGTTTATCAGATTATTTTTAATATATATCGAGAAATAATGGGTAGTAGTTCTGAAACAACTCTTTTAAAACTTCTGGAATCTCAAGTGAATCATCAGCAACAAATATTAAGGATTTTAACCAGTGTGGACGATAAATTATCAGCACTAACAAAACGTGGTGTAGCAGCAAATGAAGTTGGTAATAACCCCGCATCAGACTTTGAACAGCAAGGTAATTAATTCACTGCTAAGCTCTACTCTAATGGTGTTTTGCGGGTTATTGCTTAAATTTGCATGCAAACGTGATTTTTTTTTTTTTTTTTTGCTTTCTGTATCCTGGTTTATTGCCAGAGTTGCCTGCAATATTCAACATAATTTTCCCATCTTAGAGTATATTACTTGGGCCAATAATCAACCAGTTGACCTCATTTCCCCGCTTTCTTTGTTAAAACTCATAGTTCTAAGCTAGTTGGCTGAAACCAGAACTTTTTCCAAGCACGAGGTTGATCAATAATCGAATCAGAAAAATGATTGGTTATACCGAGGAAAATTCAGTATATTGTTTTAACTTTCTTTTCTTATTATTTGGATCAATCGAAGACAATGAAAATCATTCAAGACAACATATTTACGAGGAACACAAGCAATTACATGAAGCAGCAAAAGAAGGCAACTGGGAGTGGGCGGAACAATTTTTCAACAATAAGCCAGAGATGAAGACCGTAGAGATCACCATCGATAAAGAAATAGCGTTGCATATAGCGGCCGATCATACAAAGTGGGCGTTTGTGGAAAACCTTGTACCACTCATGCCTCCAGAAGCACTTGCAAAAACGGATACCAAGCATGGATTCACAGCCCTTCACACTGCTGCCATGGAAGGAAACACCGCAGTTGCTAGATTGATGGTGGAAGCAAATAATACTTTGACACAAATACCTGATAAGCGTGGAAGAGTGCCCCTCCACACAGCTGCAAAGTACGTTTCTGATGGACAAGCTGAGGTTATAAAATATCTTTATTCTGTCACTGACAAAGAAGTCTTTTCCGGTCCTCTTGGTGCTTCCCTCCTGTGTGATTTAATTGATTCTGATTTCTACGGTACGTAACAAGTGAAAATTATAGATTTATGTTTTTATGTTCAAATTGAAGTCATTTTTATATGAGGTGATATACATTATTTATTTCCTTCCCTAATTCTTGTTAACACAGGTAGCCGAAATAAATCTGTTTTCTTATTTATTTAATTTTATAGTCTACCATTCATTTGTATGTAGATATCGCGCTGTCTATTGTGCAAGATTATCCAAAGCTAGTCACTGAGAAAACAAGGAATCCTGGTGTGTGTGCAGTAGAAGTGCTTGTTCGGAGACCATTTTCCTTCCGAAGTGGAAATAAGACAACATGGTGGCAGAACTCTATCTACCCTTGTTAGTGCACTAACTTTACACTAATTTAGATTCTTTATTGTTGTAGTTGCAATTGAAAGCAACTTCACTTCTCCCTACAGTTCTTCAAGTGGAGACAACGGCCCCTAATGAACCTGGCAGAAGTACAAGTACAGTTCATCAAACCGACACAACTGCTACTGGTGACCTTGGCAGTAGTACGGTTCTCCAAGGGTGCGCAATGACACCTAATGGCCGTAGCAGCAGTACAGTTTTTCAAGTGGATACAACAACCCCTGGTGACCTTGGAAGCAATACAATTCTTCAGGTGAACACAGCCACGCCTACCAGCCTTGGCAGAAATATAGTTGTCCAAATAGATTCAATGGTTAGTGATAATGACCTCAGCAGTAGTGCAGTTCTTCAAGTGGTGGCTCCTGATAATGACCTTGGGAGCATTACAAATTTTCAAGCGGGTGGAACATTTCCAAATGACCTTGGTAGCAGTACAGTTCTTCAAGTAGACACAACGGCTCTCAGTAACCTTGACAGCACTACAGTTCCACAAGTAGACACAACGGCTCCTAGCGACCTTGATGGAGCAGGCACAGAAAACCACATTATGGGAAGCTCGATAGAGTTCTCTACAACGTGTCGACGAACTAAAACGAAACTCATCCTGGCCCACCTTGTTACCTACTTAACTCGAGGTAAATTTAAGTAACACTTATTTATTACCGCAGTTTTCCTCAACGAACGAACCTAATTCATCATTCACTTGGTTTATTCTTTTACAGTTCATTTTATAAAAAAACTCTGCCGGCAGAAGTTAATTAACGAACAAGCAAATAAATTGTTGTCTTCTATGTTAGAGCAAATAGATTTGACGATGAACAAATCCGATGTTTTAGGTTTTTTTAAGAAATCTAGCCTCATAAAGACAGCTATAACAGACGGAACAACTGAAGTTGTAGAACAGTGTCTCAAACAATTCCCTTACCTAATTTGGTCTGAAATGGAGGGGCAAACAATGGTGCAAATTGCTATAGGGGAAAGAAATGAAAAGGTATTTAATTTCATATGCCAAAAGAGCGAGGAAGACATGGATGAATTGAATTCCAGAACTGATGATAGAGGTAATAGTATCTTGCATTATGCTGCTGAAATCGCACCTTCTCACCAGCTAAATTCAGTCTCTGGGGCTGCTCTCCAGATGCAGCGAGAAACGCAGTGGTTCAAGGTAACCGATTATCTTTTTTCATATTGGTAGTATATGATTATATGTCCTATACAGTACTTCTGCACGCTAGATGCGAATATGATTTGTTGTTTTTTAATCTTTATAAAATTATAATCCCATTCAGGGGGTGGAGTACATTTTGCTTGACAGATACAGGCGAGTGAGAAACAAAGATGGAAATACTGCTCAACAATTATTTGTAGACAGACACAAAGGCTTAGTGAAAGAAGGAGAAAAATGGATGAGAGATACGTCAGAATCATGTATGTTTGTGGCAACACTCATCTCTACGGTAGCGTTCGCAGCAGCTTTTACTGTACCTGGCGGTAATTACAATGAGGCTAATAATAACATCAATGGCCTCCCAATCCTTCTGAACAAGAACTCATTTATTATCTTCGCAGTAGCAGATGCCTTAGCTCTCTTCTCTTCTGTTACATCTATTCTTATGTTCTTGGCCATCCTAACATCACGATATTCAGAAGAAGATTTTCTTAAAGCACTACCACAAAAGTTTATGTTAGGTCTCGCAACTCTTTTCTTTTCATTAGCCACCATGATGATATCCTTCGGTGCAGCAGTAGATATTATGGTCTGCCAGAGATTGGCGTGGATTATAGTTCCTATAGCAATGCTTGGTTGCCTGCCAGTGACGTTGTTTATATGGTTGTTATTTCCGTTGTTTGTTGACATGATTCATTCTACATATTGGCCTACCAAATTTCATCAAAGAACTACCAAACGTAAGGTTAAACATATTGATTAGTATATATTGCAATCACTTATGACAATGTAGTTTTCTTTTCTTTCTTATTTTCCCTTCTTTTTATGCTTCTTGTACTATAGTTGTGAGACAGCTGATGCATACTACAATATTATTAAGAGAAACTATTGTTTGTGAAGGTAACGAAGTAGTGTTATCCTGAACTTTAGCCAAATTGATCTTAATCCAGTGATGATTACTGATCAATGTTTGAACTTTAGCCAAATTGAATAAGAAAAAGCCATTTGAACAGAAGTCTTCACTGTATGATCCTGAATAATAAGCTCGATAGTCTGATGATCAACCCTCAAGATTCTCAACCTCATGAACCTCAATTCCAAGAACATTCACCCAAAAAAAAATCACCAGAAATCACATGACAATTAGAAATCAAATTTGCAAAAATGAACTTTTTGACTCCATACCCTTGGAATCTAACTCCAAAAACCAACCTATTAGCCTATTCCCATCTCTTCCTTCCATAATTTCAGCAGCCTCACTGTTTTCGAAAGTAGTTTCAGGTAAAGTGAAAGGAAGCTTAAAAGTGGAGAGAATGATTTCTTTCAGGAGTGACATGACATCTTCCAAGAATTCTCTGTCCTTACTTGGACCGATACTCTCTGTAGCAAAATGAAAAGATCCTCTCAAATTGGACACTATTTTAGCTCGACATACTTCTCAGAGGCAGCAGGCAGAGGCTTTATCAGTAAGTACAGTATATATGATCATGGTAAATGGTGTGTGTATACCTCGTACAAGCTCGTACAAGAGAATCGGTCTCTCATTCTATTCCACTACAGATACAACAAAAAGCGTGCAGTACACTGAGTTGCCAGGCTGAGCGTGTGTATATATATATATAGAATATTATAGTGTAAGTGCCCAAGGCCTATGGCTTAATATAGTATATTATAGTGTTCGGGGTCTTACTCTGGCATATACCAAAAATTTAGTACTACTACAAAAGGCATCACTTGTCGTCCATGCACCAATTACAAGGTGATCAGTATTAGGAAAGTTGTTGCTTATGTGGGTTCCTGGTCGTCCATGCACCGATTACAAAGTTATCAGAAAGTGGTTGCTTATGTAGATTCCATCTTTAAGCAAAAGAATTGTCCAACAATACCTTTACCTTTCCCTTTAGGTGAGTGGACCACAATTTCCTTCTGATCCTGGAAAATTAAGTAAAGGAAATATAAGAATAGAAGACATACACATCATTATCCATGAATGAATTATTGAATGTAGTGGAAGAAGAAGACGATACAAAAAGCAGCAGTCAGTTCACGACATCAAATGGATTTGCATTTTTCGTGGCTTTTAATAGGATAGGAAAGATCTTGTCTTTTTGATTTTATCACTTGTCCTTCTCACTAACAATTTCCCTTTAGACTCCAATATTCCATCTAAGTGGAGTTTGGAATCATATTCTATTGTTCTCTTGCTATTGTATTTGTTTTTTATATTCTTCCATCTCCCTACTCTCATATATCCGTCATCCTTTTTTACTCATTTATATTTCTTGTCCTGAAGACATAGCATTAATAACAAATAATGAAAGAACTAAGCCTTCATTTATATATCACCATCGTTAGTTTCCAGCGAAACGTATTGCACTCTTCAGCTAATACCACAAACAAAAAAGTCTAAAGAAACAATGCCTAGTGCTTCTGAAACAACTCTTGTCAAACTTAATTAGCGAACAAATATTAGAGATCTTAACAAGTATGAACAATGGATTTCCAGTGCACCATCAAAGTACTCCTGACATCACTCCTAATTATCATATAAAGCCTTTTCATAGCAACAATTATCAAACTGAAGCAAACGAGGATGGTAAAGTTGAAAACCCAGCATCAGTCGTTAATCGTTTAACAACAATGTAATTCGCCATTACCTACGCTCAATAATATAATGGTGATGTCCTCGGGGTATAATTCTATCTATCTGTACAAACTTAGGTCACGTTTCTTTGTCACCTAAGTATATGACCATAACCAGTCTCGTTACATGTGATTACCATGAAATAATTCGTTATAAAAAGTTTCAAAAGCCATTATATGAACCCCAGTTTCCTTCTGACAAACTCAACGTTTAAGCCAGCTGCATACAAACCTTCTGTTCAAGTTGTCGATCAGTGACTCATGAGAAATTATAAGAAAAAAGATTAAATTACCTAGAGTTCAATATCATTTTCAGTTTTTCATATCTTGTACTCTTGCTTGTCAAACAATTTAAGGAGAGGTAAACCAAATGCAAGAATGAAAAAAGTCTTCATTTTTCTCGGGGACGGACCCAGGATATTCCCTTGGGTAGGGCTGGATTGTAACAGTCGATAATGCGGTCGTAGGCCGCAGCAATTTTTTTTTGGAATACATCACATAATTAGTGGCCAAATAGTGATCCACCCGTACAATACTAAATAGGTAGGGAAATAAAAGTTAAAACCAACACAAATAACAGAAAAACAAAGTGATTACCAACAGAGAAGAAAGGTAGTGAGTCGAAGAAGATTATTTACTTTAAACATGATTTAAATTTCGATTATCTCATAGTATAGGCTAAAAATCACATACAATTAGCTAAATACAACTAATATGTGGGCTAAACATAAAATTTAACCTAAGTTTTTATACTAAAATTCTTTTACCCAAAAATTAGGGACGGGCTATAGCCTCCTTTAGCCCCTTGCTAGGCCCGTCCCATTTTTTCTTTTGTGTGCGAAACTCCTCGTGGCAATACATGTTTT